>PITA01009837.1:0-75225 GCA_004023965.1 Spilogale gracilis
TTCAGACTGTAACCAGCTCTAGTTCATCTATACCACTGTTAACACTGAATTACTTGACATGCCTCTAATTAAAACTACCGCAGTGGTGTTTCCAGTCAAAAGCAACCACACTGTGATCGGTGCAAACACACTTTTGCCAAGTTTCTGATTATCAGATGGCAATGCAGACCCAGCTGGTGCAGAGTCCTTTATATCTGATCCTCTGACATTGAAAATACCACACATTTCCTTTGAAATCAACATATGCCTGACTAGCTATCTATTGCAGTAATTATGCAATTTCAGGATTTTTTTTTAAATTTGCACCTCTCAAACCACCTATTAAAAATTATTTTTTGTTTGTCAAACAATTCCTGTTGATGTGCATAATTTCATAGCTTCTAAAATTCATTTATCCACATATATCCTTCTGTTTTGTTTTTTTTTTTTTAAGATTTTATTTATTTGACAGAGAGAAACACAGCCAGAGAGGGAACACAAGCAGAGGGAGCAAGAGAGGGAGAAGCAGGCTTCCCGCCAAGCAGAGTACCCGATGTGGGACTCGATCCCGGGTCTCCGGGATCATGACCTGAGCCGAAGGCAGTCGTCCAACCAACTGAGCCACCCAGGCGTCCCTCCTTCTGTTTTTTTTTAATGGATATGTCTTTAGCTATTTGCAAGTAAAGGATTACAAATAAGAAAATAGATAAACCCACAGGTGTAGTTAAATAGAAAATCTAACTGAAATGTAACCAATATACATAAATAAGCTAATCGTTGCATATTTCTTGACTTCTTGATGGAGCTCTTTATTTTTATTTATTTTTTTTACAATTTTCACCACTTATTGCTATTTATTCGTACAGTCTAGGCCCACTAGTTATGTCAATATCCTCCTCAGCAAGCTTGTAAATATACTCCAGTTCTCTTTCCTTTTGGATGTTTGTCCATTCCCCAGTGAGATAGATTAGTCAGTTTCATTCACTTTACTTATATGATACCCTAGTACGCACTTGCAATTAAAACCTGGTAAATCTGTGATCCATTTTGGCTTCTCCTGTCGCTGTGTGGCCTTAGGCATCTAGGAATCTCACGGAGCACCCATTCTCCCTTCATTCAATTGAAGATAACATGAACTTACCTCATAAGGCTTTTCAAGCTTTAAATGAAATTATGTAAATAAAAGCATTTTTGTATGTACAATTGGCATTTTATTTACTTTACCAACTGTATTTATTTCTCAAATTCTACTTGAAAGTAATCTATTTATTATGACTCAGGCTCTCACCCTGTTTTAAGTGCAAGTGTATAGATGTTTGAGCCACTGCAATGACAATTTTGACCCACTGACTGTTCTTAAGAAGCATTACACAACTGTACTATATTTGCAAAAACATACAAGGCCAAGGTTTGATCCTTGCATTTTCAAACTCAAAATTTGGTCTTATCTGCTTCGACTACATCAAACTTGGGGTTGTTTATTCACTATAACTAAGAGTACAGTGAACTAATGGATAATGCTGACTTCATTTACATCAAGAAAAATAATTGCCAAGGGGAACAGATCCTCATCTCTGACCATCATATTCTTTCTCTGTAAGGAACTGCATGGGAAGTCAAATTATAATCACAAGACCTCTTAGGGATCCTGGAATCAGAGCAGTGGTTCTGGTGCTTTGATTGCGGTGCCTAATGGTCCTCAGGTTTGACAGGTGGATATGCTTGTTTCCACAAGTGCACCTGCCTTCTAAACACGAACAGTTCTTTCCTGCACCAAGCAGTGAGAGATCTGCCACGTGGCACAATTTGAGCAAGCACATTCATATGACAGTCTATATAAATGATGCCCCCTGGACTGGTGCAACAGTGGCCATGATGGAAACGCTTTTCCCTACATGGGATTGTAATGTGCACGGCCACTCTATTTTTCCTCGACCCTTTTTTTAATGCTTCCACTGATGGCCAACTCCCTTTATGATAGACCCTTCATATTTCGGATTTTGCACTGAATTGCCTTTGTTAATTTATTTATTATGTTGCTGTCAGTAAAAGCAACCTTCTGAAATACCTTAAAATTATTTTTACAGAAAACATTCTATTTAATATGACATTTAAAATTTTTGATAAGCTGTGGAATTAGCCTCCAAAAGAAATAGTGCTGAAGCTGGAAAGGTCTTAAAACTTTCTTGCACTCAATCATCTAAACTTCTCTTGGCCAAATCCACTTAAACTGCTCACCAGGAGAAAGACAAAAAGGTGCTTTTTGTCTTAAGGGGAATGGAGGGCTAGTTGCTTGATACTACTCTATATTTTTCCTTCTTTTGCTCCTGATTCTAATAGTTGACTAAAAAATGGGAAGCATCATATTCTCTTCCCTGCCACCTTATAGTCTGGTGATGCATGTGAATAGCTTTGGAAATCCCTGCAGTAGGCAAACCTGCTTGCCCTTTTTTTTTTTTAACAAAGGGTTTCAAACTTTCATGATTATGTCTTTTTTTTTTTTTAAGATTTTATTTATTTGACAGAGAGAAACACAGCCAGAGAGGGAACACAAGCAAGGGGAGTGAGAGAGGGAGAAGCAGGTTTCCCACTGAGCAGGGAGCCCCATGCGGGACTCAATCCCGAGTCTCCAGGATCATGACCTGAGCGGAAGGCAGTGCCTAACCAATTGGGCAACCCAGGCGCCCCACGATTATGTCTTTTTTAATAAGATCTATTAATATCTTTCAGCGTGTACTTGAAAACTAGGACCTATTTTCCATTCATTTCTACAGTGAATGTAACCGACATCAAAGGAGAGGGAATCATAGTTTAAAGAGAAAGTTATATCCCTGGTTAACTTACGTATGTTGTATCTTAACTTAAAAGGCTCAGTCTGCCACTACCCCAGGCTCTGTGCTGCATTTGACCCTTGTAATCCTGTAGGCTGTGGTCTCAGCCGAGATGGGTAGTCTATGAAGCTCTGACAAACTTCCAGATACTGGATGCCAAAGGCTTAGGCTGCATCTCTAATCACTTCACATCAAAAATCAGTCCACTGGGAATTACCACCCTGATGGTGGGCATCTCTCATTTATTTTCTCTCGACTGTAGGGCACCTGTGGTTGACACTCAATAACCAAGAACTGACAAATTTCTTCTTTCTCAAGTCTCTCTCTCCATAGACATGCTCACGTGTGCACACGCACACACATACTTTTTCTCTTACACTATAAAAGGATGACGGATTTTTTTAAAATAATTGGATTGGAAAGTATTGTGACAAGAAAACTTTAGCAAATTTCTGTTGTACACATTCACAGATTTTTCTGTCAGGAGGGTCTCATCTCCTTAGGAATTTTATGTCATTTTAAATAAAAATACCCCCCCAATAGTTTATGGCAGGGTTTCTCTACACTCAAATGTTTCATTAGTTTGTTTACCAAGAAATACTTTATAACTTTCAGTTTCCAGTTTAACAGTCCCAAGAATCTCATGGTATCAATTTGTCTAACCAGCTTAGATATTTATTTTTTTCTAAAAATACAATGCATTTCCTCTACCTTGTAGCACAGGCCGGGAAATATATATATATATATATATATTTTTTTTCTTTTTAGTCCCTCCCTTTCCAGAATGAGGAGGATCAAAGAAAAAGCAAAAAGCTATCATATCAGAGATAAATTCCTACCAAATGCACAGAGAGATTTAAAAATGGAAGGACCTCTAGAGAAGGAACTGTGCATCTCACAGCTTAAATGGCTCTCAGCCTTGCACTCTGTGTAACAATGTCACCTTTAATATCACGTAGAGGTCAAAGCCTTCCAGCATTTTTTCCCCTTTCTTTAATCAGCATGAGAGCCCCTTGCAGTGTAGTACAGAAGTAATTGCAGCCATTTTTTTCCCTGTGTGTAATGGAGTCTTATATTTGTTAAGGTAACTTGTAAAGTGAATAGTAATATGGTCTTTAAGAAGACCTCATAAAAGATGAAAATAAAATATTTGACAATTACAAATGATGCAATTGTCTAAATCAGGGTTCCAAAAACAGAACCAAGCATCAGAACATCCCAAGAATTGTTTCAACATCTCAAAAACATCCTTTGCAAATCGAGATGATTGCTGCTAGATTCCTTAAGTTCTCAGACTTAAAGCTTGGAAGCCATGTTTCCTGGATGTGCCTGTAATATCCATACTGAGCTTTATCCCCGACCTCACTAGTGCTTCATGGAGACTGCGAGTTCCTTGAGAACACAAACTATATAATAAGCACCTTTGTATCCTGATGCCAAGCAAAATGTCCAGTATTCGAAAAACGTTCTCTCAGTTAATCAGCTATGAAGTTTTACCGTCACCATCACCACCCAGAACAAAATAGCTGTTGCTGCCTTTGTCTTTTCTTTTACCTTCTGGGACATTTCCTGGTTGTTCATTCAAATCAGACTTAAGGTCATGAAGCTTGGGAAGACTGATCGAATGAATATTTATAGAGCCTCTACCTAGCAGCCGTGTTTCACATGTGTTATCCCACTTAATCCTTCCACATAACCTTATTTAAACAAGGCAAGGCTCATTTTATAGGTGATGAAACAGGTTCAGAAAAGCTTAAATAGGTGATACTAGCAGAGCTGGGGTTGGAGTCAATCTATTTAATTCTAAAGACTGGGCTTTCCTTAATACTGAACTGTATCCTTTTGAAATAATTCCTCTCATTTTATAGACAAAAGAATTGAAGATTAGAGATACTTACAGACTGACTAAAGTCAGGTAACTGAGTAATGCTATTCATTATTAGAATTCTGATTTCCAATTTAATGACCCAATGGGATTGCCACTGAGAACAACATAAGAGTAAAAACTCTACCTGCTCTGTCTCACCTCTGGTTATGGTGCCTTCTAACGGTGCCTGAAGACTAGAATTCTAAGACTGAGATATGCTGCGGGTTGTTTATTTTTTTAAATTTTTATTTATTTATTTGACAAAGAGAGACACAACAAGAGAGGAAACACAAGCAGGGGGAGTGGGAGAGGGAGAAGCAGGCTTCCTGCTGAGCAGGGAGCCCGATGTGGGGCTTGATCTCAGAACCCTGGGATCATGACCCGAGCTAAGGGCAGATGCTTAACAACTGAGCCACCCAGGTGCCCCCATATGGGTTTGTTGTTGTTGTTGTTGTTGTTTCTTTGCTTGCTTGCTTTTGTGGTAGAAGAGGTAGTGATGATGTTTTTGGTGTTGGGGAGAGCAAAGGCTGGAGGGTAGTTATTCTTTGCTCCTCTCAGTGTAGCTCCATCTTTCCCAGGATTTATGATTTTCATGATCTTCACCTTAGTAAACTGAGTTCCACAGGGCTTTGATATTGATAGTCATTTCTGATATGTACTGTTTGAGATGTTTATCTGTATGTATATATCTTCCATAGGTGTACAGGTAAGGAAAAGGGACAAAGGGGGGGAGAGAAGGAGTGAGATTATATAAGGAAGAAGAGACCAGTTGCGTGGGAACCACTAGTGTTCTACAGTGTTCTACAATGAAAAACTAAGTCAAGACTTAAATTCAGCTAATGCCAATCATGTACGGTTTCATGCTTTGTAGTGCTTTGTTAAACAAAATCACCAGTGAAGTTTAGCTAAATCTATTATTTGAAATGCTAATGATTTTGATTTTCAGTGTTCAAAGGGGTCCCTCTAATCAGCCAAGAAGATTTGTTCTGTTCCTGTAAATAGTAAGTACAATGCTTACTGCTGTTCCTCTTATTATATAAAGATAAGCTGAAATTATTCCTTTATTTTTTTATTTTTTTTAAGATTTTATTTATTTATTTGACAGACAGAGAGCATACCCAAAGAGGCAGAGTGGCAGGCAGAGAGGGAGAAGCAGGCTCTCTGCTGAGCAGGGAGCTAAATGTGGGGCTTGATCCCAGGACCCTGGGATCACGACTGAGCCGAAGGCAGTCACTTGACTGACTGAGCCACCCAGGTGCCCCGAAATTATTCTTTTAAAATAGAGAGGCCTATCACTTCTTGCTGGCCCTAGTTTTCTTACTATAGAATGAAGGAGCAAAGTTAGATGATGTCTGTGGCTCTTTTTTCTTTCAATTTGTGTGGCTCTAAAAATAGTATTTTTTAAATGTGAGGAGTATAGCAACATAGAGGTTAAGATTATAGCTTTGGAATCAGATAGTCCCAGTACCACCCTTTTCTAGCTGAGGGAGTTGGAGAAGTTACAGGCATACCTTTTTTATTGCACTGCACTTTATTGAGCTTTGCAGATAATACATTTTTCACAAATTGAAGATTTACAGCAACTTTGCAACCAGCAAGCCTACGGTGTCATTTATCCAACAGCATTTGTTCATTCTGTTTTGTCTCTGTATCCCATTTTATTAATTCTCGCAATATTTCAAACTTTTTCAGTATTATGATATTTGCTATAGTGATTTACAATCCATGATTATGACTCGCTGAAAGCTTACATAATAGCTATCGTTTTTTAACAATGAGGTCTTTTTAAAATTAAGGTATGTGCATTTTTTAGACATAATGTTATTGCGTACTTAATAGACTATGGTAAAAAGCAATCATAACTTTTATGTGCATTGGGAAGCCAAAAACTTCATTTGACTTGCTTTATTATGACATTTGCTTTATTGAGGTGGTCTGGAACAAAATCCACAATATCTCTTGATGTTGGCCTATATACCTCAGTTTAGATGTATAATAATCATAACACCATTAAGGCAATTGCTCAAACTGGGGGGAAATTTATTCTTAATATATATCCCTTAAACTTACCCTCTTCAACTTTCATCCTATTCCCAAATCCCAGCAATTCTATATTCAACTTAAACCTTAAATCTGTTCTGTCTTTGTTTGCAAGGGCTGCCATAGCCAAGTATCACTGAGCAGGTGACTTAAACAAGAGAAGTTAATTTGCTCACAATTCTGGAGGCTAAAAGTCCAAAAAAAAGGCATCAGATGGTTAGCTTCATTCTCCCTCCCTCTGTGACTTGCAGAAGGCCACCTTCTTTCTTTGTCTTCACACTTTCCTCCTTCCATGCCTCTGAGTCTGAGGCTACTCTTCCTATAAGGGACATCAGTCACATTAGATTAGGGCTATCCATATGACCTCATTTTAACTCAGTTACCTCTTTAAAGGTCCTATCTCCAAATATAGTCGCACACTGAGATCTTGGCAGTTAGAATTTCAACATGTAATTCTTGGTGGAACACAGTTTACCTTCTAACACGTCTACTTCTCTCCATCTGCACTAATGCTATTTCACACTAAAGTGCCATCATCTTTACCTGATTTGCAATACATTTCTAGCACATCATCTATGAGCCACACATCTATTCTCTACACAGTAGTCAGAGGGATGTATTTTTTTTTAATTCTGTATCAGAGTGTGTCAACTGTTGTGGCCAGGATTCCATCAGCACAGGAGAACTTCAAATATTTAAAAAGATCTAAATAAAATAGCAATTCCTATTTTTTTTAAAAAAAGCTTAATGTGTTTATTGAAAATGCTTCAGTTTAAAAAATAAAAAATATTTTAAGATGCAGAAAGTAACTTGTATGAAGAATTTCAGGGGTTTAGAGAAATGAAGGCATCCATTCTTAGTGCCAGTGTACTTTGATAAAAAAAAAAAAAAACACTTCAGTGTGAGAACAGTTCAAAATCTCATTCTGAAAAATCTATAGGACATTATGCACCATAACTTCCTGCATCTTGGTTTTTCTTTGTCTATCCTCTTTCTGCTGTCATTGCTAAGTGAGTAGTGTCCAGATATCCCCGACTGGTCTTCCCATCTTTCCGGAGCCCCAACATGCCATGGTGGAGGTGCATTTGATCTAACAAAGCAAAGCTATCATCCTCTTTGCCTCCAAGATTTGCTCCCTCTTACCACTTTCCTATTTTTTCAATGGTTCTACCTGGATTTATTCCTCTCCACTTGTCCATGATGTCTAATTGCCAAATACTGTTGCATTTCTATTTACGTATTCCTCCTCTAACATCTCCATCTTTCTTCTCATTCTGACCCTAGTTATTCCTCTTTGGGATTTCTCCATTGTTAAATCAATCCACATTCATCCAATCTCTTTCTGTCTCAGTTTTTCACATCAAAAAATGTGCAACAACAATATTTAGCACATTTTTAAGCCCATACATCCTCTGCTGAAGTGAAATTAGAGTAGAATGCATAAATAAGTAATGGAGAAAACACAGGGCAGGACACCATTCATTTGACTGCTCTAAAGGACAGTATCTCCAGAATGATTTTTGAGTTGGGATATTCCTTAAGAATGGGGCCAAGTCGCACACCTGGGTGGCTTAGTCATTAAGCAACTGCCTTCAGTTCAGGTCATGATCCCAGAGTCCTGGGTTCCAGCCCCACATTGGGCTCCCTGCTCGGCGGGAAGCCTGCTTCTCACTCTCTCACTCCCCCTGCTTGTGTTCCCCCTTTAGCTGTGTTTCTCTCTGTCAAGTCAATAAAATCTTAAAAAAAAAAAAAAAAAAAAAGAATAGGACCAAGTCTTACAAGTGATTGTTGTCTTTGTCTTTAGTTTTGTGATTTTGTTTTTATCTCCCACAATAGCTAGGCACTGCTTCAATCACAGTCGTGTATTGAGGAGAAAGATACTAATCTATTAGTACCCACAGCCTCTGGTTACTCTGTACCCGGGAGGAAGGATCTTGTGTTGGCTACTAGGTTTAAATTACACACATTAAAGTAGAAAATGAAAGAGAATAGTGAAGAGCCTATGGAGAGTATTTGCATCCACCTGGCAAGAGGGCCACAACTCCTCACGGAGTAAGAAGATAAGAATTGATATGGAAAAGAGGAAAGTAGGAAGAGCTGAGGAAGATGAAGGGATTTATGGACTGAGAATGAGACAATTTTTAGAAACTTGAAGTAGAGAAGGAAAGAATCTTAATCCTTTGATAAAATGCCTATGAAATACTGAAGATAAGGGGCCACAGAGAGAAGTTCTAAAAGTTTATTTGTATGCTATGAATGCAACCATTATGATTTTTTTAAGGGAAAGCAATAAGAATATAAAATTGCTTTCAATTATTTTTTGATGTTGGATTGATATTTCTTTGGATGTGACTCCAGGACAGGCTTGGGCTTCAGACGGTTCTGGTGTCTTTTTGAGTTACAATGATGATAATGTTCCAAACCCGTTCGTTGTTTGATTGCTGTAGCAATTGTTAACATTCAGAAGCATGACTCCCTGGCTTTTTGCTACTCCTGTGGAATTTAAATGCATTCAATTTTCACTTTTATTACCTAAAAATACCATCGTATGCAGCCTCAAAATGTATAATTTTAATAATGCATACATGAACTGCTTTTCCTAGATTACAAAAACGGTGTGCATTCATAACATCATTCATCCAGAAAATAATTAGGTAAAATATGTAGGATAGATATCATCTCCATTTTTCAAATTAGAAAACATAAACTAATAAAGGCTAAAAATACCTTTCTCAAGTTCATGAAAATAGGTAGTAGAAACTGGCAGAGTGAAAAACTAAAATTTTGTCTTCAGATTCCAATTTGAGAGTTCCTTTGTGGCTCTATAATTTCTGTGTACATAGAGAGAAACACAGAGGTTGTTTGCTTGTTTGTTTTATATTTAGCTTATGCTTTTCCTCTTCATTTTTCTCTTGTTTTTAAATTTTCTATTTTTTTAAAAGACTTGTTTATTTACTTGAGAGAGAGTGCACACAAGAGAAGGGAGGAGTAGAGGGAGAGAGAGAGAAGCAAACCCCCCCAATGTGGGGCTTGATCTCAGGACCCTGAGATCATGACCAGAGCCAAAATCAAAAGTCAGATGCTTAGCCAACTGAGCCACGCAGGGACCCCAAATTTTCTAATTTGGTAGAGGACTCAGTGGACAGTGGATGGTATGCACTAACCCACTAGGATATTTGGAAGATAATCCCTACCGGTTATCTCCTGTTGCCTCATACTCTTCTGAAAGGAAGCTGCTCCTCTTGTAAATTTTGCTTAGTTGCATCTCAGCTTTTCTGCTTGCACATTGTTTGGCCCTGGGCAAGTCACCCTCTCCAGAGATTTGTTAGGGTCTAATGTGATATCACAGGATGTGACAGAGTAGACATTCAAAATATGCGTGCAGGCAAGAGCATCTTTTTCTTCCATTTCTTTCTCTAATCAGTCCATCACAACCTGCCCATTCACCTTAGTCTTTCATTTTAATCTCAAAAGAGCAAGTTACAAAAAAAATCAGCTTTTCCTTTTCCTTCATCCTCTTCTAGTTAAACCAGTTAAACTTTAGCTGATTTAAATAGTACAAATTTCACAGATATAGAAAATTTGTCAAAAATACTAACTCAATATGACCAAAGACATCAATTCAACACTGTAAGACAAAACGACAACAGTACAATGTAACTAGCTAACAGTGGCCTCCAATTCAGAAAGAGGCAATAAAGAGGCAGCTTCAGCTTTGGCATTTTAAAGCTACCTTTACTGCACGTGTTTTGATGAGATTGTGGTTAAAAAAATATATATATATATCATTGTTTAGTTGTTTTTTTTATAACATGATGGTTCACTATAAATTTCTCTGCAGTTTCATTTTCTGGAAGAATGCAGAGTGGAACACCTTTTATATAAGGCAAATTGCATAGTAAAATGTGATCACTTGATCCAAGATAATCTTACAATTGGTAAACATAAAATAGCAGACATAAGTTATTGCAGGAAATTAATTTAAAAGCTTAGAACAACGATTTTTACATTTTCTGATTCCATAAAGTTTTAGAGCATTTATTGATCATCCATTGCATGCAAACTCTATAACTAAATGAATTAAGCGGTGGAAAGAGAATTGACACAAACCTTCTATTATCTCACTGATGGTTAGGATAAAAAAGGGTAGGATAAGAAGAAAAAGAAACCCAAAAAACAATTGTAGAGATAATGCAAACCTAACAAGAAAGCATGCAATAATTGTTAAGGGACTTTTTTTTTTTTTAAGACTTTTATTTATTTTATTTGACAGAGAGAGCCAGAGGGTACAAGCACAGGGAATGGTAGAAGGAGAGGGAGAAACAGGTTCTATACTGAGCAGGGAGCTGGACAAGGGACTCGATCCCAGGACCCTGGGATCATGACCTGAACTGAAGGCAGATGCTTAACCATCTGATCCACCCAGGCGCCCCTTGTTAAGGGACTTCTTAAAAGAAGGAGAGATCATATTCCAGAATTGGGAGGAGGGCAGACCGAGAAGAGTTGGATACAGCCTACATGTTTGAGTTGGGACTGGAAGAAAGTACAGTTTCAACAGAGAAGTTGGTAAAAACTTTTTCAAGAAGACCAATGTGAGGTGGAAAGGGCACAAAATCATACTTAGATTAATAGGAAATCTTCCTCTTTATTCTGTTTAAGCCAAAAATGAATGAGAAAGTTTTTAGAAGTAATGTACGGAAGCCTTCAAACCACATTAGGGATTTAAACTTAATGTCATAGTCAATAAGGAGCTGCATGATCCAAGCTCTGCTTCTGAGAGACTAATATGCCAAGTGTAATTAAAATTAATTGAAAGGGAGAAAGGTGTAAAAAAACTAACTTTTGTTTAGATGAAGGTAATAAGAGCCTGAGATAAAAAGGTGAATATAGGGGGCGCCTGAGTGGTTTAGTGTGTCGAGCATCTGAATCTTGATTTCCACTCAGGTCATGATCTCAGTGTCCTGGGATCAAGCCCCACGTCAGGCTCCCCACTCAGTGGGGAAGTTGCTTGAACTTCTCTCTCTTCCCCTATCCCTCCCTCCACTGAGCTCTCTCTAAAAAACAAAACAAAACAAAACAAAAAGGTGAACCCTGGACTTTAAGGAGGTAACAAAAGTGAGAAATAGTGAAGCGGCAAAATTTACAGAATTTGAAATATAGTTTATGCACTAAAAAGTTTTACATACTAAAAATCTTATGTTTACTCATAAGTGTACATAACTATCATATTTTTCAAAAACCAGCACCCATATCAAGGAAGAGACTATCTCCAGAAGATTTCACTTTCTATGTCCACCTTTATCCATCCCACTGTTCTTTCACAGCATAGATGATTTTCAATTGTTTTCATATTACAATTATCATGATATTCCTTGCATCTGGCTTTTTTAACTCAACACCATGGTGATATTTATCCACAATTTAATTGTTTGCCCATTCTCATTGCTGTTTAATGTTACATCACATAGACGGACTGTAATTATTCACCTATTCAACTGCTGGTGGGCATTTGGGTAGCCTTCAGTTTGGAGTAATAACATTCACTGCTGTTGTGGACTTATGTGTATGTGCGTTTTGGTGAACATACATAAAATTTCCTTTGGATATATACCTAGAAATGGGATTCCTGGGTCAAATGTATGTAGCTGTAATAGATAACACCAGTTTTCTGAAGTTGTTGCAGCATTAATGCTCACTTAACAGTGTATGAATTCCAGTGGCTCCATACCCTTTCCAGTACTTGGCACATTCTATCTTTAATATTACTGTCATTCTGGTGAGTATACAATAGCTTGTTCTCATGGGTTTCCTTTGTATTTCCTTAAAATAATTAGTAGAGTTATATTTTTTTCTTTTTGCCATTTGGATGTCCTCATTTGTGAAATGATGAGTTTCTTATATAGTCTCGTTATAATTTCCTTGTCAGATATATGTATGGAAAATAAGTTCTCCCAGTCTCTGGATTGACTTTTGACTTTGTTAATTTTATCTTTTGGTGAAGAAAGGTTGTTATTTTCAACATGGCTTGATATAGCCATTGTATCTCCAACAATTAGTGCAATACAATGATTAGATGTCACAAAATGCATTAACCATAAAGGCATTGTATTAATAATTAGGACCTTCCCATCTTTTTCAAGAGTTCTGGCCTTTCCTTTCATACAACACCCATTTAACAGGATTTTGCCAGTAAGGGAGAAGAAATAAGTGATTACTCCAAGTTGCCAATTCTGGGGCACTATTCTTGGGGTACTTAGCAGAATCAGATAAGTTAGTAAGAGATGTCTTTTTAATTTTTTTATTTTTTTAAAGATTTATTTATTTATTTGAGAGAGAAAGGGAGAGTGTGCAAATGTACACAAGTGTAGGAGAGAGGGGCAAAGAGAGTTTTCAGCAGCTCAATCTCATGACCCCGAGATCATGACGTGAGCCAAAACTGAAAGACAGACACTTAACCATCTGGGGCACCACTCAGGTGCCCCAAAAGATGCCTTTTTAGAGATAAAGGCAATTTTGATTCGGAACACAATGCATTTGAAGTACTTAAAAACATTGAAGTAGAAATTTCCAGTAGGTCTCTGGTTTTAAGAAGAGCACGCCAATTGAAACTAGAATTGGTGGAAATCACTGAGAGGGAGACTCATAGATACAAGAAAATGAATAGGAGCAGAATCTTAACTTATGCCTCCAGGTAGTGGTTAGAAGGGGATATTATAAATCTGTATCGCCAGTTGCCTGCTACTTTTTTTTGGTTTTGTTTTTTTTTATCTAGAAGATTCATTGTCACCTCATACCCAATGCAGTTAAAATACTCATATTCTCCTTCTATTCCTCAGCCCCTTCCTCCCCTTCATCGGAGTTCACATTTCTGACAGGTTTAGCCCTTATACTTCTAGTCACTCGGACACCAAGCTTCAGAATCAATAGTGACCCCTTATTCTTTTTCACCCCTTTGGTTAGTCCTTAAGGCCTGTTATTCCTTTCATTCATTCCTTAATTTTATTTTCATTGTTGTTTCCTTAAACTATTTTAATGGTCTCTCAAATAGACTCTTAAACTTGGCCTCTTATCCACTTTGTTTGCAGAACATGTTTTATTAGTTTTTGGTTATTGATCCAAGCCCTGTGCCAAATGCACTATATAAATATATCCTTTAATTTTCATATAATCCTATGAGAAAACTGAGGGCTTAGACTGTTTAAATGACTTGCTGATGGCCATACAGAACTAGGGTTCCAACCTAGGTACATGAGAATCTGAAGTCATCTGTTAACTTGCATCATTTTCTTCCTCCACACAATAGTCTTAAAACCTGTTTCACATTTTACCTCTTCATCCTTCTTTGCCCATGTGATAGAGTGGTAAAAAAAAAAATTTTGGTGGTATGTAAAACCCTCTGTTTTTACAAAAATATGACTTTTACAAAAATATTACAAAAATCAGCTTTACAAAAATATGACTTCCAAACATTTCTCCAAACTTGCCTTAATCATCAGTTCTGGTAAAGCTGATGTGACCTTATGTCACACTAGCACCCTAAAATGGTTACTTCCCATCCCATCCCTTGCACTTTATTTTTTATTTTTTTCCCTTGCACTTTAAAATAACAATATTGCATCTCTCTGATATAAACTATGGCTACATAAGCCATTAATGTATGGAGCTTTTTTGTGCCTGTCATTCAAATTTTACTTTTTTCCTAAAGAATAAAATTTTACTTTTTTTCCTAAGAATAAAATCCTAAAAGATTTTATTTATTTATTTATTTATTTATTTATTTATTTATTTATTTATGTGAGAGAGAGAGAGAGAGAGAGAGAGAGAGAATCTCAAGCAGACTCCCTACTGAGTGCAGAGTTCGATGCAAGGCTCAGATCTCATGACCCTGAGATCAGGACCTGAGCTGAAACCAAGACTCTAACACTCAACTGACTAGCTACACAGGCGCTTCAAGAAAAAAAAAAAAAAGATTTCTCATGGCAAGTCCCTTTATTATTCATTATTCTTTGAATGTACAAAATTATAAATGCTAAGTCCCTTTTATAAATGTTTAGTCTGCAGTAATGACTGTAAGACATACTAACTACCCTGTGGTATCATATTCACTATATATATATTTTTTTATCATTAATGAAGACTCTAAAAGTCTTTGGACCAGCCTAGCCACCTTTCAAATTTGGATACATTTATCATTTTTGGATATAATAATTTTCCAGTTGACTTCAAGCCATTTGATGATAACTATAGTTGCAAGACAAATTCAATTCTGATTTTTTAAAATAATATTTTTAAATATATTAATGCCTTATATCTTATGTCCTCCTTTAGCCATTTACTTTCCAATTGATTGAATAAATTTGTCAAAACATATTTGGCAGTACTTTTTCTTGGTAAAACCACACTAACTATTGTTCATGGTTATAACAAACTGAAGTGTCTACAAGCCTGGTATCCTAACAGTTATTCCTTGTTTGACTTACATTCCAAAGTTGGACACATGTTGAATTTTCGATATCCTATTTTTTTTCCATTTAATCTTCAAGCATCCCAGTAAATTCTGTTTTTCAAATATCTGAAAAATACATCATTTCTTTAAAATAATTGGTAGGGGTGCCTGGGTGGCTCAGTCAGTTAACTGTCTGACTTCAGCTCAGGTCACGATCTGAGGGTCCTGGGATCAAGCCCCATGTGGGGAGTCTGCTTGTCCCTCTCCCTCTGCCACTTCACCCCTCCCTCTCTCAAATAAAGAGAGATGCTCTCTCTCCCTCTCTCAAATAAAGAAAATCTTTAAAAAATAAAATAAGATAAAAGAATTGGTATATATTTTTCTACTGCTTTAGAACCTAAGAGTGGAAGATCCCTCATGAATCTTGTGAGAAAATGAAGACCTACAGTGGTGTTATGTTCAAAGTTTATAACTTGTTATCAACTTCAACTTTGGTCAAATTCTTTTTCTCTTAAACTTACTACTTTTTGTCTTATATTAATTTATTTTTTAGGAAAATGTAGTTTTAAAATTCAAAGGTTCTTACAAGTCTTACTCTTCTTACACTTGGCAGCAGCCTCGGCACGGAGCCTTGACGCTCAGAAGCAAGTGCCCTTAACCACACTAGCTCTTTCTTCTGTGGGTCATAGCTCTTGCTCTAATGAATGTGACTTCTTTTCCTTAATATTTAAACTCAGGTACATGGTCTATGGAATTTTGCCTCACATGACACACACATTCCTTAAGACACTATCCTTTCAATACTTTTAAGTCAGAATTTCTATTAATATCAATATTTCCTGTTTATATGTAATTATTTTTCAGAGCTGAAATTTGTAATTGCCCTTTTGAACTGGTTAGTTTAGTATATATCTTTCTCTAATTCTTTCGCTAAATTACTTTTGATAGTCAAACACATCAATTCTAATCTTATTAATGGCCATGTGGTGTTGTTCGGGGTACATGTGCTAAGAGTTTAGCTAAGCTACCCCATGGCTTTGCAGCCTTAGCAGCCATTGTATTTGGTGACTTTACACTGGCACTAGCCCCTTATGCGACTGTGTGCTCTAGCAGCAGCTATTGTGATTTTGTTAAATTAACATTTACTAAATAGAACTCCCAAGCATTACAGTTCCACAAGAGGAATTTAAATACACATTATTACTCCCAGGTCTTAGAGGAAGTACCTGAAATACAGATTATTACTCCCAGGTTCTGGAGGAAGTACCCAGTACACCTGCAGTGGCCACAGGGGAGGTCAAGGCAGAGTGCAGACAGGAAGAGAGGGTCAGGACCAGGTGCATTGCCTTTATTAGGGTGAATGGGTGGAGTGCTTTGAAGTTCCCAGGCTAAAGCAGGATTGATCATTTGAAACAAAAAAGAGCAGGATTTTGGTAAGCCACAAGGGGGTCTTATCTAAGGGACATACAAAGGGAAGGCGTGGAACTTGGGGAGAATGTTTCTCACGGATGTGAGGGTGGCCGGGGTTGTCATACCAGCATCTTAACACTTGTGACTCTTTAGGCTGTTATCTAGGATATGAGATCAAGGGAGGGGTAGTGTCAATTCAAGGTTCCGTGCAAGTCACTTGGCTACAGGAAATGGATGCTAAGACTAAACATTATGGAGTAATTTAGCCAAATTCTCCATAGCAATGCACAGAGTCACAGCAAATATAAATTTAACTCCCCCCAAAGAACTTGTGATCAACATTTTCTCCTGTCTCCCAGCATTGTCCCTTTTTGGTTAACAAAAGCTCCACTCTTTGAGTTTGAATTAACTAATCTACCCAGGGGTAGCCTGGGACCCCCAAAGCACTCTACCCATATAGACCCTATTCATGGCACTGCCTCAGGTCCTGACTTTCTGTCTGCATTCTGCCCATGCGCCTCCTGAAACATGCCAGTACTTCTTCCAGGGCTTGTGAGTAACAGACTTTTTCATTTCATTTCCTTTTGAGGTCTGCTGTTGAACCATGTCTCATCATCTGGCATCCTGTGCATCACTTAGCCAAATGTTAACTTGATAAATTCATGACATAATTATTTAACTAAACTTTTTTTTAAATTTTAAGACAGTTTTAGATTAATAGTAAAATTGAGAAAATAAGATATAAAATGTCCAATATCCCACCCATTATTATATGTTAATATGGTAAGTTTGTCACAATTAATGAATCAATTTCGATATATTTATTCTTAAGTAAAGTCCACACTTTATTCAGATTTGTTTTGTTTTGTTTTCAGTTAATATCCTTTTTCTTGTCCAGTATCCTATCCAGGCTACCACATTATATTTAGTTTTCATGTTTCTTGGCTGTAACACTTTGGCAGATATTTATTGTTTTTGATGATCCTGACAGTTTAGAGGAGTGTTGGTGAGATATTTTGTAGAATGCCTCTAAATTGGGATATGTCTGATATTTTTCTCCCGGTCAGAATAGGGTTATGGATTTTGTGGAGGATGTCCAAAGAGGATAACTGTCATTTTTTTTTTCTATCCCAGCATAGCTAGGGTACATGCTATCAACATGACTAATCAGTATTGATGTTCACATTGATCACTGCATTGAGCTAGTATTTGTCAGATTTCTCTACTGTAAATATGCTCTTTTTCCCCCTTTCCATACTGTACTCTTTAGAAAGGATTCACTATTGTCAGCCCACTCTTAAGGAGTGGGGGTTTTAAAAGAAAAGAAGTGTGAAGTTATAGTCTACTTCCTTGAGGGTCAAGTATCTACATAAATTATTTAGAATTCTCTAGACAGGAGATTTATGTATTTCCCCCGATTTATTCAGTCATTTCTATCAGTACAGACTCATGGACATTTATTTACATTTTGGGTTATAATCTAATATTACTTTGTCATTCAGTTGTTTCAGCCTTAGCCATTGAGAGCTCTTTCAGCGGGCTCCTGTAACTCTTGGTTCGTTTCGTTGGCAGATAGTATTAGAAACCAAGGATTGCTTATTGCTCTGGAGTCTCATTGCTTCTAGGTTTTCTTGGCTGACAGAACAAGGAAATATATGTGTGTATGTATACTACTCTGTGTATATAGGTTACACTCTACATATAGCCATCTGTGCTTATATTAAGCTAAACAGGAGTTCATGCTGTTATCTCCAGTATGATCCCTCTAATTCATTATGACATGGCTCATCCTAGCCTCCAGTGTTTGCAAATGTATTTAAGTCCTCCATAAAAAGTGAGAAAACTTGTTCTCATCATCCACCATTCATTTACTATCTCAATTCCAGTATCCATGCACAGTGGTTTCAGCATTGCTAATGCATACCTCCCTGTGAGAAGCTTTATCAAGTAGAATGCAATGCTAATGTTTTGCTGAGTTTTACGGACAGTATTTATTTCCAAATTCAGAACATTTTTCTTTTACTCCCTTCAGTGAATTTGTTTCATACGCTTATGATACAGAGTCTTCTGTCACATTCTGTATTCCATCCTGAGATCCCTGACCTCCCAGAAGACTTTTTAAAATTTGCATACATCAAGGTTCACTTTTTGTGCTGTAAAAGTCTGGGGGCTTTGACAAACACATACGGTCCCTTTCCACCAATGTCATACTTAAGAGAGTTTAACCACTCTAAAAATAAATAAACCCTATGCTTCATTTATTCAAGGTTCCTCCTTCTTCTGAACATGTGGCAACCCATGATCTATTTGTCATGTCTAATTTTGCCACTTCCAAAATGTCACTTAATTGGAATCGTACAGCAGGGAGACTTTTCAGACTGGCTTTTTCACTTGCCAGTAAGTATTTATGTTGCATTCATGTCTTCATGGCTTGATAAAGCATTCCTTTTTCAGTGCTGAATAGTATTACATTATGTAGATATATTTCCATTTTGTTTTTCCACTCAGCTACCAAAGAGCATCTTGGTTGTTTCGTTTGGGGCAATTATAAATAAATCCGTTATAAACATTTGTGTGCAGGTTTTTTCCTGGTCATAAGTTTTAAAACTAGTTGGGTAAATAGTGGTGCAATTGCTAAATTGTATGGCAAGATTATATTTAACTTTTTAAGGAACGCTGGTCTTCCAAAATACCGTTTTGTATTCTTACCAGCAATGAATGAGGTTTTTGTGTTGCTATATATTCTTGTCATTAATTGGTACCATCAGATTTTGGTATTCCAGATATTTTAATTAATATGTAATGAGATCTCGTTGTTGTTTGAATTTGTATTTACCTACTGAAAGACGGTGTTGAGTATCTATTGATATGATTATTTGACATTTGTATGTCATCTTTGATGACATGTCTGTTCCTATTTGCCCATTTTTTTAATTGGGTGCTTTGTTTTCTTGTTGACCTTTAAGAGTTATCTTTATGTTTTAGATAAAAGTTTTTTATTTTATGTAATTTTCAGATATCCTCTTCCAGTCAATGCTTTTTATTTTCATCCTTTTAACCATGTCTTTAGCAGAAGTTTTTTAATTTTAGTAAAGTTCAACTTACCATATTTTCTTTGTTTTTGATATTATATCTAAAAACTCATTGACAAACCCAAGATCAAGCAGATTTGCACCTAGGATCTTTTCTCCTAGGAAATTTAGAATTTTAAATTTAGGAGTCTGAGCCCTTTTGCATTAATTTTTATGAAACACGTATGGTCTGTACATTACTGTTTTTGAAAAGTTTGTGTGGCTAGTTCAGTAGCAGCACTGAGTTCTTTTCAATCTCTTTAAAGCAGTGAAAAAGTTTGGAGGTTGAATTTTTCTCTCTGTAATTTAACCTTTAGCATGAAAGCATTTTCTTGGATGTAACACTCTTTGCCAGTCCAAATTTCTGTTAAAATTTAGAGAAACTAGACCCATAAAATCATTCTGTATCTTGAATTTTGTAGGAAATTTCTAGCTTTCTGTCACCAAGAAGAGGAGTCTTGCAGAAGATGAGAAGGACCTTTGAAATATTCTATATCTTATTTACAAAGAGGTTTCCTCAAACCAAGTAATACAATTATGAACTAATACCTATAATTATTTAAGTTTTAATAAAATAATTTATTGATCATGGTTATTTTGTAGTCAGCATTGTTAATGACAAATGAGATCTTTTTAGATTTTCTTATTTTTTACTTCTTTAAAAAAGAATTCCCTTTGTCAGTTAAATTACACAAATTTTTAACTAGAAAAAATATTTCATTGAATATACATAAGGTAGTTCATGGTTGGAAGAGTAAATTTCTCCTCATTTTAGGAAAAAACAAAACAGTTACTGTTGATAAATTTATAAGTGAATTAGGAAAAAGCTCAGAGACCTAGTTTCTACCATAGCATTTTCAAATAGGAAATCCTGCAGAAAATCGCTATGGTATTGGCAGCATGGAGTCGGATTATGAGCAAGTCAGTAGTATGTCTTTGATTATCAAGAGGATGCCTCTGAAGGTCCCCAAGGAAGACTTTTCAGCAATCTCCTAGCCAGTAGCTGGTGCTGTAGTATCAAAGTAGCCTTTTGGTAGCTGTGGAGCCAAACATGTTGAGTGGGGAAAGCACTCAGTACAGAATTAGTAGCCTTTGAGAAGGCCCAACTTTGCAAAGGGATGTCATTCCAACTCTGTGTAATACTGCTTTAACTATTAGCATGTGTCTCAGTGTTAAACATACCAAGGACTGAATTCTGAAAAGACAGTATCTCAATTTATTCAAATATCACTGGATTGGAACTTGACCCTGATATAATTCTTTCCCTTTTACCAAAATTGCACTTAGATAGAAATTATTTTCTTTCTTTTCCTTTTCCCACCACTGAGGAGAAAACCTGACGTATTTAGTGTCTGGCAACAGCCATGAGTTTAAGAAACATTTTCTTCTCAGATTTTTGAAAGAGACTTCATTAGTGCCAGTCCACTAAAAGAGAATATACATAAGGAAGTATTTGCTTGTGGAAAATCTAATAGGAAACAACTCAAATATAAATCATTACGTTACAAAGAAAACAACTTTAATTACCATTATGCTTAATTTCAGTATGTGAGACAGAAAACTAAAGATGAAAGTGTATCAGCTTGCTGGCAAAAAAAAAAAAAATCAGTTTTCAGAAATTTTTGAAAGAATCAACAAAAATAAGAAATTATTAAATTTTGATATAAGTGGGTCACCTTTCATGCATAAAAGGACAAAAGCTAAGATAGGTCAAGAAGAAGAAAAAGTTGGAAGAGATCCAGGGAAATGAGATTTCCATGTGAAACGAATGGAAAAGTTACAGGGTTGAGCATCAGCATAACTGTATATTGGTTTCAGCTCTGCTGCTAAATAGCTATTTGATTTTAGGCAAAGTGATTGCTTTTTTGGATTCAATGTCTTCTTTTGCTCCATGGAGGTCACAACATCTGAGATTTCTTTCGCTTTCGGTTCTATGAATCTGTAAGATGAAATAACATAGGTGAAAACATTTTTATAAATACTAAACTCTACACAAGGGCCAGGTGTTATTCTGATTGATGAAACTTCTTACCAGAATAGGACACCAGGGGCAGATTTCACAGCTGTTCCTGACAAGTGTAGAGAGTCTGTGTGCAGCTGGAGGGTGCATACCCTGTTCCAGGCTGCACCTTGCAGGGATGAGGAGATTTGCACTCAAACGTTGCTAGAGGAATGGTGCCAGTTATGGCTGGATGCCTAGAAGCCTTCTCAGCATTGTATACAGGGTGAGGACAAGCATGTTACAAACCTCAATTCTTGTAACCCTTTCTTGAAAGTAGACAATCTTCTTAGCAGAGTTGTACTTCCTTTAGCTTCTGAAAGGACTAAAGATCTTCCACACATCCTCACAGATTGGGTTTTCTTCAACTGGCTCTTGTAGTTTTTGCATCAGCAGCCCCACAGATTAGGACTACATTCTATAAGGAAAAATGATGAGCACAACCCAATCAGTTGTCACTTAGCCGTGTTCACACACATAGCCCTCATTATCTGAGAACCTAGCTCGCGACATGGTTTAGGAAGGTTGGTACAGTGACAAAGTAAACACTTTTAAGGCAATTTCCTGTTTCACTTTGTTTCCCTAAGCTCTTTTTTTCTCCCCCATGGCTTTGTAAAAGATGTTTTTAATGCCTTCTGGGGGAAGATGGTGGAGATGGATACAACTACATAACACCCACATAAGTGTAAAGAACCCAGAAAAGGATGCAAATTATGACACTATATACCTACAACATGGCGGGGTGGGGGAGTGAAAGACTTTTTTAGAATGAATTTAAACTTAAGTTACCATAAACAGGACAATATAGACTGTTATATGCACAAGATATTATATATAAGCCTAATTATAACCATAAATAAAAAAACTGGTAATAGATATGCAAAAATTAAAATAAAATAAAATTTCACTAATAGTGAAATTAGTATTTCACTAAAGAAAAGCGGGAGATCACGAAAGAACAGAGCAAGGGAAGAAAGGAACAAAGAAGAATTACAAAAGCAACCATAAACAAGTAACCAAATGGCAGTAAGTACATACCTGTTAATAATTAATTTGAATGTAAATTAACTAAATGCTCTAATCAAAAGATGTAGTATGATAGAATCGATAGGCAAGACCCATCTCTATGCTGCCTACAAGAGACTCATTTTAGGCTTAAAAACAAAGGTGGATTGAAAGTGAAAGGATGGAAAAACATGTATCATGCAAATGGAAGTGAAAAGAAAGCTGGAGTATCAATACTGAGACAAAATAGACTTTAAAATAAAGACTATAATAAGAGACAAAGAAGGACACTACATAATAATAAAGGGAACAATGCAACTAGTAAGATATAATAATTGTAAATATTTATGCACCCAACATGGGAGAACCCAAATGCATAAAACAGCTAATAACAAACATAAAGGAAGAAATCAATAGTAATATAATAGTAGGAAACTTTAACATCCCACTGACATCAATGGACAGATCATATAAAAGAAAATCCACAAAGAAACAGTGCACATTGGACCGTTTGAAGGACACATTGGACCAGATGTATGTAACCGATACATTCAGAACATTCCGTTCTAAAACAGCAAAATACACATTCTTTTCAAGTGTACATGGAACACTCTCCAGAAGAGATCACATGTTAAGCCACAAAACAACCCTCAACAAATTCAAAAAGATTAGTCTTACAATGAATCTTTTCTGACCACAATGCTGTGAAACCAGAAATCATCCAAGAAAAAAAAAAAATCTGGACAGAATACAAATAAATGAAGCTTAAATAACATGTTACTAAACAATGAATGAGCAAACCAAGAAATAAAAAAGAAATAAAAAATACATGGAGACAAATGAAATGAAAATACAATGGGTCAAAATCTATGGGATGCAGCAAAAGTAGTCCTAAGAAAGAAGTTTATGATATTGCCAGCCTCCCTCAAGAAGAAGAAAAATCTCAAATAAACAACCTAACCTATACCTAAAGGAGGTAGAAGAAAAGAACAAACAAACTAAACCATGAAACAGTATAAGGAAAGAAATAAAAATAAGGATTAAAGCAGAAATAAACAAAATAGAAACTAAGAAGCAATAGAACAGATCAATAAAACCAGGGACTGGTTCTTTGAAAAGATGAACAACACTGATAAGCCTTTAGCTAGACTCCTTAGGAAAAAAAAAGAGAGGACTCAAACAAAATCAGAAATGAAAGAGGAGAAATAACAACTGACACCACAGAAATACAAAGGATGGTAAGAGAATATTATGATAAATTATATAGCAAACAAACTAAATTCCTAGAAACATACAACCTCCCAAAACTGAATCAAGAATAAATAGAAAACTTGAACAGACTGATAACCAGTAAGGTAATCAAAAACCTCCGAACAAATACAAGTTCAGGACCAGAGGGTTTCACAGGTGAATTCTAGCAAACATTTAAAGAAGAGTTAATACTTTTTCTTCTCAAACCATTCCAAAAAATAAAAGAGGAAGGAAATCTTCTAAATTCATTCTATGAGGCCAGCATTATCCTCATACCAAAACCAGATAAAGACACCACAAAAAAAGAGAACCATAGGCCAATACCTCTGAAGAACATAGATGCAAAAATCCTCAACAAAATAATAGAAAACAGAATTGAACAATACATTAAAAAAAAAAAAAACACACACACACTCACCAAAATCAAAAGGGATTTATTCCTGGGATGCAAGGATGATTCAATATTAGCAAATCAGTCAACATGATATATCACACTGACAAAAGAGGATAAAAACTCTCAATAAACTAGGTTTAGAGGGCACATACCTTAACATAATAAAAGGCCATATGTTAAAAATCGCACAACTAATATCATACTTGGTGGTGAAAAACTGAGAGCTTTTGCCCTAGATCAGGAATAAGACTAAGACGTCCGTTCTCACACTTTTATTCAACATAGTAATGGAAGTCCTAGCCATAGCCATCAGACAAGAAAAAGAAATAAAAGGCATCCAAATTGGCAAGGAAAAAGTAAAACTTTCCTTATTTGCAGATGACATATGTAGAAAACCCTAAAGATTCCACCAAAAAACCTACTAGAACTGATAAATGAATTCAGTAAAGTCACATATTACAAAATCAATATATAGAAATCTGTTGCATTTCTATACTCCAATAATGAAGCAGCCAGAAAGAGAAATTTAAAAAACAATCCCATTTACAATTGCACCAAAAATAACAAGGTATCTGGGAATAAACTTAACTGAGATGAAAGACCTGTAACACTGAAAACTGTAGAACACTGATGAAAAATATTGAAGAAAATTCCATGCACAAAATGGAAGAACAAATACTGTTAAAATGTCAATACTACCCAAAGCAATCTACAGATTTAATGCAATCCCCATCAAAATCCCAATACCATTTTTCACAGAACTGGAATAAATAATCCTAACACTTTTGTGGAACTATGAAAGACACTGAATTAGCCAAAGCAATCTTGAAGAGGAAGAACGAAACCATAGGTATCATAATCCCAGATTTCAAGATACACTACAAAGCTGTAGTAATGAAAACAGAATGGTACTGACACAAAAACAGACACATAGATCAACAGAACAGAATAGAGAGCCCAGAAATAAATGGGTCATGACTATTTAGTCAATTAATCTTTGACAAAGGAAGGAAGAATATGTAATGGTAAAAAGACAGTGTTTCCAATAAATGGTGTGGGGAAAACTGGACAGCTAGATGCAAAGATTAAAACTGGGCCACTTTCATGTACCATACACAAAAATAAGCTGAAAATGTATTAAGGACTCTAAACATCATAGAAGATGGCACAGGCAGCAATTTCTTTGACATCAGCTATAGCAATATTTTTTTAGATATAGCTCATGAGGCAAGGGAGACAAAGAAAAAATAACCATTGGGACGATATCAAAATAAAAAGCTCCTGCACAGGGAAGGAAACTATCAACAAAACAAAAAGACAACCTACTGAATGGGAGAAGCTATGTGCAAATGATATATCCAAGGAGGGGCTAATATCCAAAATATGTTAATAACTTATACAAGTTAACACCAAAAAACACATAAGCCAATTAAGAGTAGGCAGCAGACATAAATAGAAATTTGTCCAAAGCAGGCATATAGAGGGACAACAGACATGAGAAAAGATGCTCAACATTACTAATCATCAGAGAAACACAAATCAAAACCACAATATCACCTCACATCTGTCAGAATAGTTAAAAGTAAAAACACAAGAAACAAGTGTTGGCCAAGATGTGGAGAAAAAGAACCCTCAAGCACTGTTGGTGGGAATGCAAACTGGTACAGCCAGTGTAAAAAACAGTAGTGGAATTGCTGGATCATGTGGTAATTCTATTTTTAATTTTTTGAGGAACCTCCACACTGTTTTGGCCAAAACAAGGCCTTCAAGATCCAGCACCTTTACTCCTTAGTGAAACCACATAAAAATAAATTAAAATAAAATATAATGATAGTAAAAACCATTAAAAAACAGTAATATGTGGCAGCATTTCTCTTTTTACTGAGCACTATTAAGTACTTAGTACACACAGCTTACTGTTTAAACCTCCGGTATGAGAACAGTTATGATTGAACATTAAGTACAGGTATTGGCGTAAATAACCATAAATTTCCTTTCACAAGGGCATCTTCATATTTAAGGGGAATGATTAGGAATACATGATTTTATTGTTTTTTGCTGAACCATTGTCCTACCTAGCCATTAGCCAGAATAAGCCAGAAAGCACAGCAGAAAAAGAATAGACAATGTTGGCCAGGACAGGTTGAATTGAAGATGCTTGAGTCTCTCTTTTGGCATTTCTCAGAATTCAGAGACAGTTTCAATAATGAAATAATTAGATGTCTTATAAATCATATATATATATGTATATACATATAATCATAACCTTATAAAATGCTATTTTATTATATAAACCAATGAAAAGATCCCAACTATACCCCTTTGATCACACCCATTAGAAGGATAAAAAGAGGTTGGCTTCATTTGTTTACAAATACTGAATCAGATATTAAATGCTGGAGACAAATTCAATCCAACTGATGAGAAGACTTTCAGATTCTAATGATTTATTTTCCTCCATATAACTTTTGGCAGAACAAATTACACTGCTAAAATTCCCAAATGATATACAGGAAAAAAAAAAAAAAAAAAACCTTTCACATTCTTGAAGGCAGTACTTCACACTATTCATCACAGATGTATTCCAGACTCCTTTTAAACACACGATGTAGTCAAACTGTAGACACTCAAAAATACCTATTGAATGGATGAACCAATAAGTGGACAAGTATAAGTCCTCATTGTATATTACTTAGTAGAAAATAAATAATCAGGGTCACCTAGGATATATTTAGCCCTATATTTAGAACAGGAACCTTTTTTTTTCCTCTTTGGAATTCCTTCTGTTACATGTGTTTAATCAGTGCTTTAGCCCAGTGAAGCAGCATGGGTAGCAGAAAGAGCAAGATAACCCTGAGCTCCTATCATGATGTCATGCTTACTGAGTGAGGGACCTTATAGAGTTACTTCTGTGTTTCTTTGCTGTCTATAAAACTAGGCTAATACTACATTGTTCACAGAAACCTGGTGAGGATTGAAAGAGATAATGTGCATATAAATCTTCAGAGCCTTTGCCTTGCTGTTATTGGAATACTTTTCCTTTAGCTATTCCCTTCTTCACATTCAGGATTCAACACAAATATATTTTTTTAAGATTTTATTTATTTGACACAGAGAAACACAGCTAGAGAGGGAACACAAGCAGGGGGAGTGAGAGGGAGAGGCAGGCTTCCCGCTGAACAGGGAGCCTGATGCGGGGCTCGATCCTGGGTCTCCAGGATCATTACCTGAGCCGAAGGTAGTCGCTTAACCAACTGAGCGACTTAGGTGCCCCAATATTTTCTTTTCCAAAATGCCCTTATCTATTTCAAGTGTCCTCTTATTTACCCCTGTCATATCACACTTTCAAAATTTTCTTCATAGCACTTAATATTATCTCAAATAATCTTATTCACTGATTTTGTTCTGCCTTTTCTATTAGAACACAATTGCCTTGATACCAGGGACTTTGTTTCCCTAGTTCACTGCTCAGTTCGCTGCTCTGAAAATGAATGTATTGAATGAATGAATGACAATTTCTAGCCCAGAGATATAAATCAAAAAATGTTTTCTCCCTCTTCCTGAGGGCAGGGCCAATATTTGACATGGTTCAAAGCATATAGCACATGATCAATAAATAATTTGGGGAAAAATAGAAATTCCTGTACTATTACAACCTCTAGACACATGGCTACAAATATATCCTTTGGTATCCTGTATTAATTTTGATTTGCGCAGGCATGTATACGTGGCTGTTTTGGTTCACAAAATATTGTTCTCTTCTTAAGGGGAACCCATCTGGCCTTTCCAACACAATCTCTATACAAAGATGGATAACAATGTCTCTTGTGGTTATAGACAAGTAATGTCTTCACTCAAAAACTCACCCCAGGATGATCAGAGTTTGCTTCTTTATCATTGTTTATGGTGTCTTAAGAGCAGTGATTAGTTTCTAAAGGGATTTTACTTTCTCTTTCACTAAGAACAGTGATTTAAGAAAAAAAGAAAAAAAGAAAAAAGCATTGCTCCTGGACTTGGTGAAACAGCCCAAGAAGTGTGTGGGACAGTGTTGTTAACCCACACAACCTCTTTCTAGCCTCTTCATTGATAACAAGAGTTTTTATAATGAGGAGCTTGGGAGGATCTCTGTGGCTCAAATAAAATAAGGAATCTACATATCAGCCGACCAGAAAAAAAAAAAATCAAAGGTAAAAAGGAGCTGACAAGAAAATTAACTTCCTTGTTTATGGAAATTTAGATTTCTCCACAATATCGTATTTCAAAAGCTGCAAACTCCGGTTGCTCTATAATTCAAAGAATTTTCCCTACAATAGGAAACTTTAATTTATAAATTATTATGTCATTTCATTATTTATTATTCATATTTATTATTAATATTCAATAATATTCATGAATATTATTTATTATTCATGTTTTATTTATACCCAGTAGTACCAAGTACTTGTGCTGTTTCTTCATAGAAACAGAGTAAAATCAATACCCTTTATAAAACTGATAATGCCCACACAAGGAACATGAAATAACACAAAGCTCAAATAGGGCTAATTTTGATTACAAAGGTAAAATGAATCCATTCTAAGAGGTTTTGGCAGGTTTTTGCTTTACAAGATCGCTTACTCTCTAATCAAAATTATATTCAGTCCTTTTATTCCCCAGGTATCCAGATAAACTTGGGGTTGTTTTCTGAGTCCTAAATTGCATGTTTCAAAAAAGAAAAAAAAAACAAAAAAATTACTATAAATGTATTTAAAATTCAGTCTTTTCAAAGAGGAACCATTGTTAGTTATATAGCACTACAGGAGGGGTCTAGTAGAAATCCGGGAGACATTCAACCACTACTTGCCCAAAACATACAGACCAAGGCAGACTGAGCATCACCCCGACAAGCAGCCTCCCTCATATTGAACTATGGCTCTGCCACTTATTAGCTATGCGAATTGGAAGTTATTTAATCTTTTTGTTCTTCACTTCTTTCATCTATAAAATGCACATAATACAGAATTATACGTACTTCATATGATTGTCTCCAATAGTTCCTATGAGAATTAAATTAATCATGGAGAGCTCACAGAACAGTACCTGGCATGCAGTAAAATTCAATAATTTGAATTTAATGATGATAATAAGCTTCTCCGGTTCTGGAGCCAGAGTAATCAAAGGTAACGGATGGAAGAAACCTCAGTCCAAATCCTTCCTTCCTCTGTGATCGCCAAGCTGATATGATACGAACACAGGAGTCCTGTTGGTCATTCTTCATGCCTGAGTGGAGAATCTGGCAGCAGTAGAAGAGAGTAAGTTAACAGGCAAAGAGAAATAGAGATGACACCACGATGGGGAAAAAGAAATTCTGAGGTGCAGTTCTAACCCTAAGGTTCTAGGAGTGCTCAGATTCTTGATGTTCTTTCTTTGATCTTCTAGTAAATTCCTTTTTGTTTTACTTTGTTTTTGCTTAAGTTGGAGTTTTGTTACAGCTGATAGCCTCTCACTGGGGAGCATGGGATAGGTAATGAAATGGATGAAATGGGCAGAAAGGTCACATACTCATTTAAGGCTTGCTAGGCTTCAGTCTAGCTCGAGTCCATTTCCACCAGGCTATTTCTTGAGGATCCTTTGACACTGGCTTCAGGGATAGAAGGACAGCATTGAATACACTCAGGAAAGTAGGAGGAGAAAACAAAACAAAAGAAAAACAAATAGGTAGTCTATGGCTCTATAAAAAAGAAACATTTTCTGTTTTTGTTTTCCGAGTACATGGCTTCAGAATTCTGAAAATAATTGCAAGGAAGGGAACTGCAAAATATTTAGAACATAGATTAATCATTTCAATAAAGATACACCCACAAGGGGACTATTTTAGTTACCTAGATATATATAAGATCACCTGTTTACTAAGGTCAGTGTAATGAATCATTTAAATATTCTAGGAGGAAAATTTTGGGTTCTGGTGGCAGTTGCAATCTGCTCTTTGAGGACAAAATTTAAGACCTATTGATGATATTATATTTTTTGTACTTGAGAGATTGAGACTGACATAACTCAATGTTATATAGCACCATCTGAGCCAAATGTCTAAAAATTTCTAATGACTTCTCAACCCATGAACCAAAAAATATGAACTGATGATAAAATGTCTAGAATAAGTTTACATATTATAAAAATAAAGTATTTAATATCATGGAGGTGAGCTAAATTGCCAGGTTTGGCAACATGAGAGAGTAGAAACATTTGTTGTTTAATCTACCCAGAACTTGTTTAGTACCAGTTGTAATTACAAATGAATCAATACTTTTAAAAAGACAGTAACATAGGAGTATGTAAGTCAGTTTCCCTAAAATCCATCCAAAGTGATTGCAAATTCTTCCCTTCTCCTCATTCAAGCCCTCTGGCACTATCCTTCCATAGTTACTCTGCCTTGGCTCTGTAATTGTTTGTCTAATGAAACAGTAGCGACCATGAAATAAGCAGAGACTTGAAAATTGCTTGTGTATTGTGACTTGCCCTCTCCTGCTGCTCTTGGGAGCCATAGATAATGCTACTATGTGAAGCAGCACAAACTAATATTTGGAGATATATGGCCCAGTCATCCTGACAACCCCAGGGAACAGTTAGCTACACCTTCCTTGTCAAAAGTTATCTGAACTTGTGAGTCTAGCCAAGACCCATAAGAAATCACCCAGTTGAGTCCAGTCCACACTGCTGACTTAATCAGAATCAAGAGCTATGTAAGTAGCTATTGTTTTAACTATTTTGACTTTCTTGGATATTCCCTTTATGAATATAAATTGACCTGTAAGAGTGAATAAAAAGGTATTGATTATGAATGTAAAATTTTATAGAATTGCTTAATAAAGATTATGCTTCCTATTATATCAAATCATGCATGGGTTAAATTATTGTGATTTCAGTCACCTTTAAGGCACAAGAACATCCTCATTAATTATGAGAATTGTCTATTTTTATATATAGTTTTTTTCAACTAACATCTTTTAAAAAAAATGTTTATTGTGTTATGTTATTCACCATAAAATACATCATTAGTTTTTGATGCAGTGTTCCAAGGTTCATTATTTATGTACAACATTCTGTGCTCCATGCAATACATGCCCTCAATACCCATCACCAGGCTCACCCATCCCCCACCCACCCACACCCCTCTAAAACCCTCAGTTTGTTTCTTGGAATCCACAGTCTCTCATGGTTCCTTTCCACGCCCGCTGCAATTTCCCCTCCTTCACTTTTCCTTTCCTTCTAATGTCCTCTGAGTGAAATAAGTCAAGCAGAGAAAGTCAATTATCAAATGGCTTCACTTACTTATGGAACATAAGGAAAAACATAAAGAACTATTTATTTATTTTAAAATATTTTATTTATTTATTTGACAAAGCGAAACACAGCGAGAGAGGGAACACAAGCAGGGGGAGTGGAAAAGGGAAAAGCAGGCTTCCTGATGGGCAGGGAGCCCGATGAGGGGCTCTATCCCTGGACCCTGACATCATGACCTGAGACAAAGGCAGACACTTAATTGACTGAGCCACCCAGGCGCCCCGAAAAATTGTCTATTTAAATTGGCAAGGCAGGTAACATAAATGAAAAATTGTATACCCAAAGATGAATGAACTGTGTTGCTTTGTTTAGTTTTTTGTTGGAACACCACTATGGGAATACGGCATCCAATAACAGCCCTATTTTTTTAATGTAAAAACAAAAAAACAAACTTTCTCTCCTGCAACACCAGTAAATATACCAGCAAAAATATTAATTCACATTTAAGCAATAGACCATTATGCATACAAATTAGAACAAAATTAATACTGCATCAATATCATTATTTGACATACCTTGATTTGAAAGAGAAAAATTTAAGTATGATAGTCCACTATTTGAAAAGTATCAATGTAACAGAAAGTATGTAATGTTCAAACTAAACCTCAGTGACTCAGAGCTCTAACACATCTTCAGAGAGAGCTGTGAAGTTGGCTACCTGAAGAATTTATCAATGAAATTGAGTGACAAAAGATACTGTTTTAAAATGGGGTAATGACAAGAAAAATATAGGCTACAAATACAACTGCTGATTCTGCAAAGAGCAATGCTTTTTATCTTTAGCTTCAATGCCCTTTTGATAAATTGTGCCTTGATTTTCTACTATACATTTAGATGCAAGAGTATTTAATTTTAAATAGTGTTGGACAGCCATTTACTGGTGATATGGTCAAATGTTTTATATCATTGTGAACCTCCAAATAAATAAACAAATAAATAACAAATAAATAAATTCTAATAATCAAAAATACAAGATTTTCTTTTTACAGTTCCTACACACACAACACACACATTTCTTTTCTTTCTTTTTTTTTTAAGATTTTATTTATTTGACAGCGAGAAACACAGCCAGAGAGGGAACACAAGCAGGGGGAGTGAGAGAGGGAGAAGCAGGCTTCCCGCCGAGCAGGGAGCCCGATGTGGGACTTGATCCCGGGTCTCCAGGATCATGACCTGAGCTGAAGGCAGTCGCTTAACCAACTGAGCCACCCAGGTGCCCCAACACACACATTTCTAAGTAAATGTTTATTTAGAACTTTACTTATCTCCCAACAAGTGGTAAATATGTTTCTAAATAGGAGATATGTAGATATATATGTCAAAATAAATATTTCAATAACTATATAAAAGGAATATTCTAGGTGCTAATACAAATACTGCTATAAATTGAATGTTACAAGATCTTATATGTCATTTTTATTTTAAACTGGGGAACATTCTACTAAAAAATGTATTGGTTTCTAAGCATCAAGGTAGTTGAATGTCACATGAAAGATCAGGAAATGAAAATTCCCTAGAATATTGCTAGATTTAAATCTGACTAGCGTTCTATATTTAAAGAATATAAAGTTGTTCTAGTTTGGCCTCCTTAGGCATGTAGTTATTCATATTTATTCAAGCAGCCAGTGAAAAACGATTTATTGCCTATTTGCTGTATAAGTGCCTGACATTTGTGAATACAACGTAGTCCTTGACTACATGAAGCTCATGCTAGTCTAGTAAGGAATAAAGACAAGGAAGCTGTCAATTTCCGTGGTATGATGATGACTATGAGAAAAGGAGAAAAACTTTCAGTTACAAAGGGAGCAATGTCATGGAAGGCTTCCTGAATATATCTTTTTACATCTTATTTTCTCATTTGATATTAAATTATGCATACTCTCATATCAATGAAGAGTTTTAGGTACTTAATAAATGACGACTGATTCAGTGATTCTCTTTTTATGGGGCTCTAAGAAAAAACTTGGAAAATATAATCACACATACACATCTAAATTTATTGCAATAAAATGTTTGTTATAAAGAGTGGTCTATTCTTATACTGGATGAATCCATGGATGCTCTTATGAGAGCTCTAAAAGTACTGCTTCCAAATCAAGCTGGTGCAACATGTGACTTACTTTCTTAATGTAACCAACCTTGCAATGGAGGCCATAATTGATGGGACCAGTAACTGGTATCAAAGTCAAAGGAGATGATTTATGGATCATATTGCGTGAGTTCTAGTATGGTTCAGAATGAAAGCCTGCCTATCGTGTACATTGTGAGTGGGAGTGAAAGCAGACAGATCCAATTTGAACCACTGTGGGTTCTGTTGTAGGCAAAGAGATAGAGGACCCTAGAGACAGTGGATATTTTGAACTCTGGTTTTATCTCCACTGATGTTGAGCTGTTTTCAAACTTCTCCATGAGGTTTGTTATACACTCTAGGTTTTTTTTAAATAATTTATTTGTTCAGTGTTCCAAGATTCATTGTTTATACACCACACACAGTGCTCATGCAATATGTGCCCTTGTTAATACCCACCACCAGGCTCACCCTAACCCTCACCCCCTTGCTTCCAAAACCCTCAGTTTGTTTCTGAGAGTCCACAGTCTCTCATGCTTCATCTCCCACTCCAGTTTTAGAAGCACTGGGACTTATAGTCACAGATGATATAGATGGGGAGACAATATCCACTCTTAATTTATGTTTCTTTGTCCACTCTCAATCACTCCCCTGAGCTGTTCCTTACATCATTAAAAAGCTCAACTAATGTAATTCTAAAAAATGTAACATGTAACATTTTTAGAACATCAAACTGGTGTTTTTAGAAAACACACTCATTAATTCCAATAGTTAGAAAGTATCTAAGTCACAACATGGTTACCAAAATCCATGTCTTTTTAAGGTAAAGAAACAAATTCCATTTTATATATCAAAAACCACTCCACAACAATCCTGCAGATAATAAGTAGTGATTCAATTATCTAACACTATTTAACATTACACAAAAAATATAAAAGTTAATTGAACTATTTGGAGTAGCATTTAATAACTAATACATATCCTTTATTGGTGTGTGTTTACAGCTATCAGATCATTTTTATGTGTATTTCCTTTTCTCATTTGATCTTGGCAGGTTCATCTACCTAGGATCACATGTGTTGAAGGCAGAATCAGGATTTGAATCCAGGTCTTCTGATGCCAGCCTGAGTGTTCTGTATTTTATAGGTGGCTTACTACCTCAGACGAAAGACAAACAGAACTTAATGTACAGTAAACTGAAAGTTGGTTTACTTTTATTTTATTCAATCATTTTCTCCCTTGTAAGAGGGAAGTTATTCTAATGATAAAATAGAATTATAAACTAGAACGTTTTTAATTCTAATTGATTATGATTAATATATCCTTATCAAATATTAAGCCCAAATTAAACCATTAAGAAATAAGAAGGCCAAATTTGATTTGATCATATTTTCTTCTTAAATGCTTGCCAATTATTTGTCATAATGAGCTACTTTTCTTCTAAAAGCTGCCATTATTTCAATTTGATAAGAATTTGCTAACAGAGGAAAACTGGAGTGGGAGGAAAGCAAAATCATACTAATCTCTTATAGTTTAATGATAAACATTTAACTGAGAATTTACTAAGAAAAATAACAGTGCATGTGGAGTATCACAGAGGACATGCTAATAAATTCATGATCTTCCAAACTGAATTATTTATCTCTTGGGACTGAGAAAATATCATTGGATGATAAACAGTCCATGGAAGTTTTCATATATATTGATGGAAAAACTAACATAAAGAGCCACTATAATATCAAATATTATAAAACACAGAAGACCCATAAATAGTCCATAAGTCATATCATGTATCACTGAAAACCGTTTGGAGACTTGCAGAAACTTCTAAATTGCATTTATAAATGTCTATTTAAAACATTCACTTCCAGGAGACCTGGGTGGCTCAGCTGGTTAAGCATCTGCTTTCAGCTCGGGTCATGATCCCAGGGTCCTGGGATCAAGTCCAACATTGGGCTCCTTGCTCAGTGGGGAGCCTGCTTCTCCCTCTGCCTGGTGCTTCTTCTGCTTATGCTCTCTCTCTCTGACAAATAAATAAAATCTTAAAAAAAAATAAATATAACATTTACTCCGTATGTTGCTCATATAGCAATACAAATTCAATTACTTTGCTTTTTTCCCTTATCAAGTAACCGGTTCTATAGAGCAGTTCAGAGAACGGCTGACTTCTTGTCTAATAGCCAGACAGAAAGGACACAAGAATTTCCCATCAACAAAAGCTTTTGGGAACTATTGTGTAATCATATATATATTATATGTATAATTATATAATTATATGTATATATATATATACATACACACACGTATCACACACATACATACATATATATATATATATAATTTCAGAGGAATGAAAGCTGTATTTATAAGGTCCAAGGTCCAGGTTTGGCTGGTATTTCAAGTGAAAAAAAAGTAGAAAATAGAATTCTTCACATATTCTTAATAATGGGGAATAAAATGCAATTGTAATTATCTGATTCAGGTTTGCACTGGTCATATTTCCAAAATGCTCCCTGACAAAAATAAGCAAGTAGTATGTGCCTAAAGCTAAACATATTTTAGGAAGGTCTTTCAAAAGAAATGAAAAAAATCATTAGAATTTGTAACATTATGTAGGTAAAGTGGTATAGTTCCCGTTACACTAACAACTAGAAAAGATGTCCAAGATTGCCACCTTCAGTGCAACTGAGGATAATGCATTTCGAAAACAAGATTAGCAAAAAGGGGATTAATAGTTGCCCAATACAGTTATCCCCACTAAAGAATTAACATTACTCTGAACTTCGTGCAAGCAGAGATCAGTATGGCCGTTCAATCCAGATCCTATTATATTCTTCTTCCTTTTCATATCAGTATTCTGTATGTATTCCATAAGAAATGAGCCTCCTGACACTTTATTAAATTCTCAGAGTAAACAATGTGTGAAGAAATGTTTCCTCACTGGACTACCCTTTCCTGGTGGCCCTTAATTTTTCTTCATCTTCCTACTTCACTTCCTTCTTTTCCTAGCAATGTTCCTAAAGTTCTCATGCTCATCATCCCCAGAAGTATTTGTACATATATGTAGGTGGGCAGTGAGGGAACACTGGAGGGGGGGGGTGGGATGGTGATACTGGAGGCTTGGAGGGGGACACACATGGATATTCTCATAGAATACTAAAATGTTAATGCTTGATTAGCCTTAATGTGACATTTTTCTCTGCATTATTTCAAAAAGGGACAAAATCCTATGATCAAGGCATAGGTTTCTAAATGGGTTAATTAAAAATTGCTCTCTTAGATCAGAAAGCTCTCCCTTGCTTATGGATTTCCCTAGTCCAAGGGTCTCCTTACACGTCTGCAACTTTGCAGTGTATTTGATCACACAGTCATAAGACCAAACAGGTACACAGGCATCATTTGAAGTTAACATTCCAGATCAGGCCAGATTTCTTAATCTACATTTGGTTCTTTCATCGTATTTTTAGAGACTGACAGATGGTAAAAGAAAGCATACTGACTAGTACTTACTGAGAAAGACTAACATAGTACCTGCTTCCTCTCATGCAACGTTTCTTCTGAGAAGACTACATGTCTCCTCCTGGCTTCAAAACCTTTCAGGCCAAACGTTTTATAGTGCCCCCTTCAACTTCATGTTCCTTATTAACAACGCCCTTCTACAGGGGCACCTGAGGATCAGTTGGTTAAGCGCCTGCCTTGGCTCAGGTCATGATCCCGGAATCCTGGGTTCAAGCCTTCTCCAATTAAGGAATTGCTTCCATTTACAATAGCACCAAAAACCGTAAGATACTTAGGAATAAACCTAGTAAGAGAGGTAAAGGGTTTATACTCTAGAAACTACAGAACACTTAGGAAATAAATTGAGGAAGACACAGAGTTGGAAAAACATTCCATGCTCATGGGTTGGAAGAATAAACACTGTGAAAGTGCCTGTGCTGCCTGGTGCAATCTACACTTTCAAGGCAACCCCTATCAAAATACCATCAACATTTTTCAGAGCTGGAACAAATAATCCTAAAATTTGTATGGAACCAGAAAAGACCCTGAACCACCAGGTTCCTAGCAGCAATGTCCACAATTGCCAAACTGTGGAAGGAGATGAGATACTCTTCAATAGATGAATGGATAAAGATGTGGTTCATATATATAATGGACTATTACTCAGCCCTCAGAAGGGATGAATACCCACCATTGCATAGACATAGATGGAATTGGAGGGGATTATGCTAAGTAAAATAAGTCAAGCAGAGAAAGACAATTATCGTATGGTTTCACTTATATGTGGAACATAAGGAACAGTGGAGGAAGAGGGGAAGGGAAGGAAAACTGAGCAGGAAGAAATCAGAGAGGGAGATAAACCATGAGAGACTCTGGACTCTGGGAACCAAATTGAGAGTCGGGGGCGGGGGGGATCAGGTGTCCAGGTGATGGGTATTAGGGAGGGGATATATGGTGATGAGCACTGTTATAGGCAACTAATGAATCACTGAACACTACATCAGAACCTAATGATGTATCATATGTTGGCTAACTGACTATAAAAAAAAAAAAAGGAATGCTCTTTTCCCTAGTCCTTGTATCACATATAACAGGATCTAAGGAGGTACCATAGGCAATTCCCTTCATCTTCTGGCTATCCTCTCTCAAAAATAGCTTTTCCCCGCTGGCCCTACTTTTAATAGGGTCTGTTTATAGGATGTATGTTCTCTTTGCTTCTCATTGACTATAGCAGAACATTGTTTTCTATGTAAAAACAATTTCCACTCCTTTGAAGCATAGGCTGTCAGATTATACAAATTTAGAGGGATTTAGTACAGCACCCTGTGTAAAAGGGCAGGTGGTCCTGGAGCCCACTTCCTATGTTTGCGAAGTTTCAATTCCCTGCACTTCAATTTCCACATCAATGAAATGGGGTAATAGCATTTGCTTCAGTTATCATGAGGCTTAAATAAATGAGTCCATAGTTAAGACTTAGACTAGTGCCTAGTGCATAGCAAGCACTCCATTAATGTTGATCACTGGTGTCATCACCTACTGCTCAAGTGGGATAATTTTACTATGCAATCTGTCCATGCCCCTTTATTGTGCCTGGAATGTTTTTCACAATGTCTTTACCCATCCCCATCAAATAGTCTCAAATGTAATTTTTCCATGAAATAGTTTTGTCAGATATAATTTTTATTTCCAAGACAATTCCCTAGCCTTATACTCCACCTCAGTGATTATATTATACTTCGCATTAGTTAGCCCCCAATTAGAAAGTTAAATTAAAAGGTGAGCTACTCTTGTCTGAAAGAGATTAGTCACTTCTGTGTTTTTGATACTGTTCTTACATAAAGGACTTTGAAATGGCCGTTAGATTTAATTACAAATTTTATGATTCACTACATTAGTGGACCATATTAGAAGTTTATAAGTTACTGTCCCCACGTATTTTTAGGAACTCTCCTTTTAATTCTTTGATGCAGAAGTAACACCACAATTTCCTTATCCATAAATAGAGCCTATATATAATACATAACAACTATAATCAAGACAAAGTTACTGGCCAGGTAATAGCAGAGGAACTTTCATCATGTTAACTCTTCTGAATACTGATGAACTTAAAAGGAAAAAAAAATCTATTTAAAAGCACTGAAGAGGGGCGCCTGGGTGGCTCAGTTGGTTAAGTGACTGCCTTCGGCTCAGGTCACGATCCCAGAGACCTGGGATCGAGCCCCGCATCGGGCTCCCTGCTCGGCGGGAAGCCTGGTTCTCCTTCTCTCACTCCCCCTGCTTGTGTTCCCTCTCTCGCTGTGTTTCTCTCTGTCAAATAAATAAATAAAATCTTAAAAATAAATAAATAAATAAATAAAAATAAAAGCACTGAAGAGCAAACAACAGGCAGGAATGGGATAGGATTTGAAAATTAGAAGATCCCACTGGGTGAAATCCATGCTTATATAATTTTTTCTAAGCCCAGGAAGCTACAATATCACTGGCTTGAGTAAGAGAGGATGATGGTGTTCAAGGTGGCTAAAAATTAAGAAGGGAAATCCTGGAAAGGAGGTAGACTTAGAGGAGGAACCCCCAAACCAGTGTTTTAAGTTGTTGGCTTGACATGTAAGTGGGGGAAACCCCAAGAAGCCCAGTGAAAAGTAAGAACTGGATGCCTAACAGGGCAAGGATCTCTTCTCTTGACCACAAGGGATCAAAATTTGGGGTAAGAGTCCTGCCAAGTTAAAGGTGTTTGGAAAGCATTCTGGGCTTTCTAAAGACCTACTCTAACAATGAAACCCAAACCTCTACAAGTTCAAGGTGACTGTCCAGTAGTTTAACTGTCTTCCATTACTACAAGAATAAAAGACTATATACTTATCCAAGCTACTGATAGGGCACTCATTACATATGCTTATAAATATTATTCAGTTCTATTATTTTAAGACTAATAAAATGAAGGATTGGTGGATGGTAAGCAAAGAAAAATGGCTAGTAGTACAGGCAATGAGCCACTAGCATCCAGTTTAGAGTTAGAGAATATGTTAGACACGACAAATTATTATAAAACGTGAATGTATTTATAAGCAAAATGAAACCATGATATCTGAACAAACTTTTTAAAAAGGAAAACAAAAGTCTATCTTTTATTCTTATAAATAGATTTACTTAAAATCAGTTTTAAATGACATAAAACCACAAAATAATTGTAGAAGTCAAATAAACTTTCCGATTTGACAGCACGGTTTTCTAACAAAATATAAAACTTCAAAGCATCTACAGCATGTATTTATAGGTTTTTTAAAAAAGTAAGTTTTCCCAGTCAAAATTCAAAAAAAAATTCCAAAGTATGTCATGTTTAACTGACAATTTGCTTCCAAATGGGAGTCCCTTTGGAGAAACTAATAATTTTCAAACAACTATGCTCCTCCATTTGGTAGCTGGAATCATCTAATTAAGACAAAGGTCTTTATTTCAATGTAAATGTGGCTAAGACTCCAGTCCTGAGGGTTTTCTTGTTTGTTTTTTCGCTCCCTTGAATTCATAAGTACATACATATTTCATTCTGAGATACCATCACCAGAACAGAAATAGAGGATAACATGGCAGATGGAAGATTATCTGCCTCTGGAATAGCCAATGTTAGTGTGGGCCTCATAGTCCTGACTTATAAAAACAGGGAATATAACCACATTCCTCATGCTTTTCTTTCTAAAATGTATTATTTGAAGGTTGACTTGATTCTGGAGTCAGCCTGCTTTAGATGTGAATCCCAGCTCAGCCAGTTATTTTGCAATCCCGGGCAAAATATTTAATCTTCCTATACACAGTTTCTTCATGTGCCAAGTGAAAATATTAAAAACAGTACTGATCCCACAGGTTTGTTACAATTCATAAATAATGTGGGTAAAGCACTTAAAACAGTGGTTAATTTAATGATGTAGTTTTCATATTTATTACCATCATCATTCACTGACTGTGGGAAAAGATATCATCTACACCATATGAGGTAAAGAATGCCATATGGGAAGATATATTAGGTTAAATCACCTAAGACAGGATTACAAAACACAAAAATGATTGTTTTTTACGTTTGCCTTAGCTTTATATAATTTAGAAAATTTTGTAAATAACATTATAATAAATAGAATGGATGAATATAAATTACAAAGTTCAAAAGTTAATTCAAAACTCAAAACTAAAAAAAGTTAACAGATTGTTTTATTACCAGAAAACTCAGAAATGTAGTACAATAACACCACCTAGTGGATACTGCATTTAAAAACATCTTATAGGTAGTGCTTACCCAATTTATCTTGAGGAAAATCCTTTTCAAGTAGAAGCATATTCTCTTCACTAATGTAAAGGGGATTAAAAAAAATAGAAAACAAATTCAAACTACATTAGCAGTACTCTTAAACACTATATCGAAAAATACCTCCTAAGTTGTGTATCTCAAATTTATTTCTAAACAAGGTAGCAGTTAAAAGTAGTTTTTTGTTCAGAAATTTATATTAAAGACAGCATGCAATTCACCAGAAATACTCCGACTCTGCAATTAATGCAAAAAATATTAGTTTTAACAAACTTAATGAATTTCAAATCACTGAGTTGTGAAGCATCTTAAAAAACATTTTACCCTACTTACTATTTGAATCTCTTTAGAGCATTCCTGATAAACAGAAATTTTGCCAATGAGTGGGGAAACTTACTTTTTTCTGGATCCATTTCCAGACAGAGACTGAACAATTATAGAATGCACTTTTTTTTTTATCAGTTGAAATCTGTTGGCCCTTGATATAAAGTTCAGGGAATAAAGACTAGTCCAATCCTTCTTCCAAATAATTACTCTTCAATTATGAGAGCTTATCAAGTTGTAGGATCTATACTTCTCTAGGTTAAACATCCTAAATATTCTTCTAAAAGCCCTTTCTTTTACAACTATATGCTTGTGCTCCTTTAAACAGCTGCTAGCATTTAAAAAAAAAATGACTACATACAAAAAAACAATAGGTCATGAATATTCTGGCTAATGCAGAGTAAACATAGATTATCACTTCTCTCTATATATTTTACTTCTCTTGATGGAAAATTTTCTCACTGGGGCAGAGTCTCATTTAAAAACTCACAGGCTTGGGTGGCATCTGAGTGGCTCAGTCCATTAAGCATCTGCCTTCAGTTCAGGTCATGATCCCAGGGTCCTGGGATCAAGCCCAGCATCGGGGCTCCCTGCTCGGCGGGAAGCCTACTTCTCCTTCTACCACTACCCCTGCATGTGTTCCCTCTCCCACTGTGTCTCTCTCTGTCAAATAAATAAATAAAATATTAAAAAAACAAAAACAAAAACAAAACCTCACAGGCGTGGGAGTCAAGCCAATCTATGCTCTTAAGTGACAGTGCTGACTCTGGGTGACTTGCCTGATCTGCCTTAATTTAGTTTCTCCAGCAAAGAGAAATCAGTATCTGCTTCATAAAAATATGAATAGGATCAAATGAGACAATGTTCATAAAACAGCTAGTACAATGCCTAGAATATTGTAGGTGCTCAATAAATGACAGCAATTATTAGTTACCATTAGTTTTCTTCCCTGTCTTCCTCATTTTGTATGTCCCCCCAACCCCAAAGGTTCAACTGAACTGAATCATGGTAAAGTTCTAGTCAGTGTGAAAAAAATCAATACAACGTGTAATATTTATCTCCTCAGAAAAATACCGTATCTCTTTTTGTCTGATGGTGAGGCACTGGGCTCAAATTTAATTAACATTAAATTAATCAAATGCCCAGTTTTTAACAAGAAAATATAATGATATTACTGGATTTCTTCACTGTGGCAACACTTCTTAACCTAGAATTTCCAAATGTTAAAGAATTTAATGTTAGATTCATGGGTAAGTATTAAAAAATGTATCATCTATCCATTTTTATTATAGTTTTCTCAGCTATACAAGCTTTAATATATTGGAAATGTCTGTCATATTGTCTACATTTAAACACATTTTAAAAAGTACCCTAAATAAAAAATGACAATTATCCCTAAAATACTAAAATGCAGCCTAACTAAAATAACACAAATTATTCATAATTGGTTGAAATATCTTTCCTTAAAAGTTTAATAAGCATCAAAGTTTTACTGCTATTATATTTTAATGGTTGAAAGTTACTTATTTTTCTTATTTTAAATAAACATCAATTTGAAATCACATCCTATAACATATTTACAAGTAGATACACGTGTAAGTTTTAAACACTATAGTAAATAAAAAAATTTAAAACTAGGTCAGAAAATTTAGGCAGAAAAACGTTTAGGATGCCTTTCATTATGAAGCATGTGATTTATTTCCTAAAATTCGCTTATGGTTATACAGTATGTTTTTTCTAAGATACTCACTTCATTCTATACTAAAAACTTCACTCAGTATACACTTATTTGACATTTACTATGTATTTATGAACTTTATGGATATATGGCAGGGGCTGAATTATTTCTGAAATAAGGCTGGACACATGTCAGGCTAGAATAACCAGAGTCATGACAAATACTGTTCTTATTTGAAATGAGGATAAAAGATTAACTCACTTGCTTTACTGAATCTAAAGCCACAAATACAGAAATACTAACTTTCATGTTAAATGCTTTTTCTTCAAGCCCATGGTTCCTAAGTCACATTTAAATTTTCATTCAAAAAAGCTTTCTCATATTATTTGCATGATACTTTTCTTGTTTCACTAAAGAAAATTCTAATTGCCTCAAAGATAATAAATGCTCTCAAACTAATCAATGTAATTCATTTTTCATATTAACATTTCACTTAAATGTTTATCTAAAACAACGGTCCACTATTTAGGGAGTATAATAAAAATAACATTCTCTCTTCTTCTCCTCTCCTGTCTTCAATTATCAAGAAAAAAAATGTCAAGCACAGTAACAGTTAAATTCAACCTAGACATATACTACATTAAGCTATTTATCTATTAGAAATAAACTGCATTAAAGCTACTTATATTAATGTACTTCGTGACAGACTAAGCATGTTCCGGAAATAACTTTAAGAAGAGGAGGAAGAGGACAGAGAGCTAACATAATTTCTCTTACCAAAATGACATCCTATGTTTAATAAGCTCAGGAACATTGTACTTCCAAATAATTTTAAAACACAGTCTGATACATTAAAAAGATTTCTAGGTGTCCACTAAAAGAAAACATAAATATGTGAGGAAACACAGACACTGCAAGCTTACTAATGCCATGGAAAAGAAATACTTTTTATCTATGGAATTTCATGTAGGCTAGAAAAAGTTCAAAAAGATTTATTACAAGGCTTAAAAATGTATGAACTAAATCTTTCTATGACATTCTTTAAAATAATCCTACTTAAAGATTTCAACAATAATTGCAAGGCTCCACAGCCTCTCCAACTTATCAATACTTTTTTTTAAAATAATCATCTTTTAATCAAGGAATTCAATTACATTTAATTTCTTAAAAATACATGTCAAAAATACGTATTCGATAATTCTTGAAAAATATTCAAAATGCAAATGCAACTTAGGATGTTTCTAAAAGCTACACTCCACAGCACCTTTTAATTCACAGTATTCTTTTCTAAAATGTTACATACTATATTTTATATACTTCATAGAAAACATGGAAGGTTAACCTGTTTCCCTCTGAGCGTGGATTTCCTCCAAAAAATCTCTTAAAACAGCAAGAATACAACACTTACAAATGAACTGGAACAGTGATTCCCCCAATCTGGAGTGGAATGGTTTCCTCATGTTTGCCAGAATGGATTAGAGGGAAAGTTTTTGCACCTCAGAATTATTCATAATCACAAAAGCCTTGCATTAATAACAACAGATAAGGAATTTATTTATTTTGACATCCTGGAACTCAGATCTTCATTATAAAATAATAATTTCTTTGTGTTTTCTTATCTAATTACCAAAAAACAAAATGGGTAAAAACGCCTGTCAACAATCACTGTTACAACTAGAGAGTCAATCTACTTTCTAAGTGCTGAACAGACTGCAAGACTGCCCTGTACATATTCAAGGCTATACTTGTAATTTTCACCTGCACAATTTTGTATTTGCAAATGCAAAATACTTTCCACATCTACCCACTGTTTGAAACCCAGAGAAAGCACAATCCGACACTGAAGACAAAGTAATTTCTTTCACAGTTATTTTTAAGTTTACAAATGTAAAGTGAGATTAAAAGAAAAATTGTATTCACAGTTCTAAGTCTGCATATCAAAACTAACATGTCCAAATAATACTTTTCTGTAATGGAATGACAACCCAATGAATGTACAAGAAACAGCAGACACAGAATCCAAAGACTCACACAAAAAATCCTATCTAAGCAGTTGTTCCCTAATCTACAAAATAAGACTAGATCAAATGATTCCTAAACTTCCTTTCAATTCTAACTATTTTGGATAATGGAATCAAATACCAATTACCTTTTCTTTTGTACTTATGTTATCTCAGAATTACCTTTCAGTAAAGACATAATTTAAAATATCTCATCAAAGAAATTATTTCCTACTAAATTTTATGAGGTTTATCCCAAAATATCCTTTGGTAACTTCAGTGGGTGAAAAATAGCCCACAAAAAAATTTACTCAGAACCTGTAAATGTGCCCTTATTTGGTAAAAGGGTCTTTTTAGATTTAATTAAAGATCTCAACATGAGACCCTCCTGGATTAGGGTAAACCCTAACCCAGTGATATTGTCCTTATAAGACCATGTGAAGACAAGAGGCAGAGACTGGAGTGCTGCGTCTGTAAACCGAGGGACAGCAAGAACTGCAAACAGCCACCAAAAGCTAGACTCTCCCTCAGAGCCTCCAGAAGTAATCAGCCCTGCCAACACCTTAATTTTAGACTTCCAGCCTCAAGAGCTATGAGTGACATTTTTTTAAGCTACCAAGTTTGTGGTTATCTGTTATGGCAGCCATAAGAAACTACATAGTAATGTATTTCAGAAAGAAAATCCTTTTTTAAAAGGTATTGTCATTGACACAATTTATCTTTGTCCATCATACATTTCATACTAAGAACTGGTGAAAGGGAGGCACTTGGCTGGCTCAGTCAATAGAGTGTGCCACTCTTGATCTTGGGGTCATGAGTTCAAGCCCCATGTTGGGTATAGACTACTTAAATAGTAAAAAAAAAAAAAATAGTGGGGTGCTTGGAAGGCTCGGTGGATTAAGTGCCCAATTCTTGATTTCAGTTCATGATCTCAGGGTTGTGAGACTGAGCACCTGAGCACCGCATCGAGCTCTGCACTGAGCATGGAGTCTGCTTAAGATTCTCTCTCTCCCTCTCTTTCTGCCCTCCCCTCCCCACACTCCTCTTCCAGCCACTCACGTGTACACTCTCTCTCAAAAAAATACATAAATAAATAAATAAAATAAAAAATTAGTGAAAGGGCTTGATCATTTCTAGACCTTAAACAAAAATCAACAACTTAATTATAAGATAAACCTAGATGAGCTTCTAATTTATAACATTTATTATCTATATGAGTCTATTTTGCCTTATAATTAAAATTATATTTACTGAAATGTTAAGTAACTTTTTAATCAAGAATATTACCTGATCATTTTGAATTTTTTTCAAATACTTTGTCTGCTATTGCTTTTTGAAGAGAATTAATAGATAAGTTTTAGTACTATAAAGCTCAGTTTTCTTAAACTTATACCTAAGAAAGGTTTTCAAACTTTCTGAGTGGCCAGCAATACCAAAGGGATATCATAAAATAACTTTAAATAATTTCATTTTCTGTTTTTCAGGCTTATAGAGCAAGTCCTAAACTCTTCTCAGTTCTTTATCACTTCCTTGGATTTATTATATATGTTTAAAACACATATATCTGATGTTTAAAACACAAAAAAATCTGATGTGATCTGTGGACAACTATTGCGCCCAAAAGAAAGTCCATAATTTTTACCTGTTCAATTGTTCATTGTGGAGATAGTCTAAATAATAAGTCTATTTTTAGATTTCAAGATATCTCTGATGTTACCACATAAACCTCTGAATGTCCTGACTATTTGGCCACTGAAAAGTCTTGTTCAGGAAGACATAAAAAGTTAGGAAATTAACAATTGCATAGCAACCCAGTTCACAAACAAGCCTAGATATAGGTGGCAAAGGTATGTTAAGCCTATAAATAACATAAGGTAAAATGAAGTAACGAAATTCCAGCAGTTTCTGGGGTACTGTAACAGTAAACAAGCATATGAAAAACATTAAATTCCAGAAAACCGACTTTGATTTCAATGAGTCAGCTATACTCCAACCAGCAAATATATATATTGGAACTAACAAGTATTTCACAATTTCGTATCTTTGAAAAATTCTTTTCCATACGTAGAATGTATAATGTCTATTATCTGCAAGCAAGTATTTATGAGCATAAGTGAATTTCCAAACTAAAAACAGAGACACTAAGGCAATCACAAAAAACTGAATTCTACGTTTCCAAACTAAGCTAAGAAAAGCCCTAATTTTGCTAGGAGACAGTAGGTGAGGAAATGAAAAAAAGAGAGTAAAAGAGAAAAAGTAGAAGAGTTGAGGAAAATGTAGACAGGCTTCATGACTACTTCGATCACCAATAACAATCCCACCATTAACAACTACAAAAACACAAAACAGAAACATCAGAAGGATGTAGGGCCAAGTCAAAAGGAAAAGCATACTCAAGTTCTTAAAGGACATAGAATAAGCCAAAAGAAACTGAAGAATTTTCCTGAATTCTGAAAATGGTCCTTTAATAGGGGGAAGCCTCTCATCCTTTTTCTTTTGTAGCTCAGTTTTCCAAGCTTCAGTTAATTTTTGTGCAATGACGTTTCCTGCACAGAAGACAGCCCAGATGATATTAGTCTGACGAAACATGAAGCCACAAAATCCAAGCAAAGCCGAAGTTTTATGATTTCCATAAAGACACATCAAATAGGCAAAAAGAGTAAAAAACATGGATCCTGCTTCTGTATAATAAAGGAAGTTAAAAAAATAGAGTGTGGGAAATACTGCTAATGTTAATGTTGACAAGATTCTCTGGACACTTGAGGCAGCCTAAGGGGAAGAGAAAACACATGTAAAATTATTTTCACAATAAATACGCCATTTCTACTGAGCTAACAAAGAGATTAATTTAAAAGAAACTATCTGAATCTTAAGTAAAACTATTCAATATTAATCTTATTTCTAGTTTTGCAAAAACACATTATACATTTGTAAGGATACTTTCTTATATATACCTATATGAAAGGTACCTTTTAATTATATCAATAGGTTCGGAAGCCATGAAGACAGTACATGTGTATGCCAAAGCTTCAAGACCTGAAATACTTTGAGTGATTCACCAAATAGTTAAGGAGTTATTGTGTGGAAGACACTGAACTAATTTCTTTAAGGAACATGCTGATGAATGGGACATAGGGCACATGGTTTCACTTCCCTGAGCTTAAGTCTTAGTGCCTCCAAGGAGCATTCATTTAGCCATCATCAGCAATTTCTTTTAAAGACACCCCTTCAAAACTCTACATTAGAGAGAATGTAAATATATCTATAGCATTTATACTACTATACCCAATGATCTTATTGTTTCATGATGAACTTCCGGGGTTTTTCCTGAAAATAGTGGGCCCAGTCTAAAGTTAAATACCATCTATTTTGGCATTTCTCACAGATTATTTCCCATTTTGAAAGCATTCTTATCTCCTGAATTTTATACTCCACTTAAATCACCAAATCAGACCACACCATTCTCTTGGTTAAAAATAAAGGCTATTCATCACTTAACTAGATAACGTTCAAGTCTTTTCTATGTCACATAAGGAGATTCATGACTTCACCCCTATCTACTTATCCAGCCTCACATCCTTATTATAATCTAGTTATTCCAAATAGCAATTCTGGATCCAAATAATCCAGTTATTCCAAATAGCAATTCTCTCTGCATCTTGTTGCTCAACTCCTCTCTACCTTTGCTCATGCTTTTCCTTCTGTCAAGATTCATTCCCTATCCCATAGTCTTGTCAGTTCATCAAGATTCAGCTCAGGTACCATCTTTTCTGTGAAGTCTTATCCAATGCCACCCATACATCTTCCTGCCAGTCAGCCTGCAAAATAAGTGCTCCTCTATTCCTTCTGTGTCCTCATAACATCTTTTACCTATCTCCCTCTCACAATTCACACTATTTGTATCATTTAAGTTAAAAATAATTATTATAATTATTATATATCGAGTCCTTACATTCTATTGGGCATTGTTCTAAACACCTTCCATTTATTAAATTCCTATAAACCTTACAGTCCTGTGATGCAGATTCTATATTATTCCCACTTAATAGATGAAGACATGGAATCACTAAGGGTAACCTGCTAAAAGTAACACAACTTGTAAATGGACAGAATTCAAAGCCGGGCAATCCACTTTAAAATTCCTGAGGTAAATGTAGGTATTCCTCTATCTTCCCTAGTGAAGATACAAGTTTGGTAAGGAAAAAGATACCTTATTTATTTCTGTGGTCTCAGCGCCTAGCACACATAATAAGCACAATAAACATTTACTGAACCTCATCTGATTCACAAGTATTTATTTCAGGTCTTACAAATAAATAGGTTATTCGAGTATTTAAATACAAATTTCTTCTAAAGGGGGGTGGGGTGCTTTTTGGCTTAAAATATACACACAACGAGTTGAAGCTACTTTTCACCAAATGTCATAAAATCAATTTATTAAACTTGTGGACCTGACTACATATAAACTTGTAATAAATTATTGTGGAAACATACCTTGTGTCTGGGTTGTACCTTGCGGAAAAGCAAATACAGCAAGTAGAAGTTGCCTACACTGAAGAGGAGGTTAACAAATCTGAGCATTCCAATGGAGCAGACAACATGTTCCGACCACCCGAAGATCCAACTGGCAGGTTTGACCACTCCAACCGACAGCAGGTATAAGCCAGGTAAGGTAGTAATCATGGGATCCCACTTAAAAAGGAAAGGCCAACAATGAAGCAAGAGCAAGATGAAATACTGACAGGATCGACACAAGGAGGTCAAGCTCAAACACATTTCTACCAACAAAAAGACACTGTGAGAAGTTATTCTGTGACACGGTGGTTAAATAAGTCCTCAGCAGATCAGATGTGTCCTCTAAAAAGTTTTTGCTTATATTTTATCTCTGTACCTGTTTTGTGCAAAGGTATCTGTAACCAGTAGACAACAATAACTTAAAATCAGTGTCCATTTCCAAGACCCACCCTTCAGAGACCCTGAACAGCAATTTTGGTAATTAAATTCCAAATAATCCAGTTTTAAAGTGTGGACACATTGGCTGGAACTCTGATGGTTTTGGAGCAAAAGAAGCATCTAAAAGAGATCAAACCACATACTTTATAACGACAGCTAACACGTACTGAGCCAAGAATTTCGCTAAATCCTCTGTATTTAATCCTGCAAAATGTCCTATAGTAGATCCTGCTATAATTGTCCTCAGATGAGTAACCTGAAACTCAAAAACTGTCCAAGGTCAGGTAACTAGTAAATAACAGCATAAAGATTTAAAATCAGGTCTTTAACTACAGATTTTATATTTTTAGGCATCATTCTACATTGCTTTCCCAGAAGAGTAAGAATAATACATCTACTTTCTCTTATTCACATAGCCAATCATATATGCAAACGCGATGCCACTTCGTTGGGTGCCAGTTCACCCAATTAACACAAGGTTCTATGAACACCAAGGATGGAATTAATGGAACTTGGCACTTCTTGGTGGCTGAAGATTCCTGCTCCCACGGCACCCATACGACCCCTTCGCTAGAGCACCCCACAGTAGAGCTCCGGACAGGTGAACTCCAGTGATGTTTCCCGACCTCTCCAAAGCGCACCCCGTTGCCGCTGATCTAGGAACTCGGAGAGCTATGATCAGTTACAAGAGGGAACCCTATCTTGTGTCTGGGCTGTGCCCTGCCTTTAAGAAAATACATCCATTCCTCGCCCAGAACGTTACTTCCCAGGACACGGATCTTCTCGTCACTTACTAAACAAGTAATTCACAGATCGCAGGGACGGGAACAAGACTTGACCCAGTTCCTTTTCTTTTCCGAAGCTGGAAGGGTAGCTGGGGGACCCTAAGGGGTAAGGGAGGAAGAAAGCGGTGGGGGCTGGTCGGCCCCGTCCCGGGCCCTGCCTGCGGTGGGGACAGGTCGGGGCCCCACCTGAGACAGGGAGAAATGGCCCTCACAGTAGCGCTGCGCCTGCGGCAGGTGGAAGATCTCGTCCATGTAGGGCTCTCGCAGCGCCCGGCTGAAGGCGGAGAACAGGAGACACGACACTAAAAACGTGCAGCTTAGGGCGGCCGAAAAGTAGTAACCTTCGAGCTGCGCCATTCCTGCCCCCACAGCCCCTGCCCAAGAACCGAGTCCTGGAAAACCTATTCCGGGTTCTCGAGTCTGAGAACCTGAGCTTGAAACCCCGTCTCGAAATGGGCGCGCAAGGCGGGACTGGCCGGACAGGACAGAGCACAGCCGGAAAGCAAAGGACCCTGGGAGAGACCGGACCCTGAGCTTCCGGACACATCCGCTCACTGTTTCCGGAGTGACGAGTTTAGGGAACGGACCCGGCTGTTGGCCTGTCAATCACGCTGCGTAGGGCTCACTGGAGTGGTCCGAGACGGCAAGAGGGGCGGGTCTGGGAGTCTACTGGCGCCGGATGTTCGCGGCTCTACGCTTAGAAACGAAAGCCCCAGCTGCTTAGCCCGCATGTTACGTTTGGCTTTTTTTCTTGCGCGTTCCCACCCCTTACCAGCAGATGGCGACGCTCTCCCACATTTGCAATCCCCAAACCCTGAAAATTGGCACATTACCCCCCAATTTTTCTCTCATGTAATCTGAACTGAAACCTGGGATTTCTTTTCTTTCTTTCTTTCTCTCTTCCTCTCTCTCTCTTCCTCTCTTCCTCTCTCTCTCTCTCTCTTTTTCTCTCTTCCTCTCTCTCTCTCTTCCTCTCTCTTCCTCTCTCTCTCTCTCTTTCTCCCTCCCTCCCTCCCTTCCTTTCTTTTTTTTTAAGATTTTATTTATTTATTTGGCAGAGAAAGAGAGGTCACAGGCAGGCGGAGAGGCAGGCAGAGAGAGAGGAGGAAGCAGGCTCCCTGCCAGGCAGAGAGCCCGATTGGGCCTCGATCCCACGACCGTGAGATCAGGACCTGAGCCGAAGGCAGAGGCTTTAACCCACTGAGCCACCCACGCGCCCGAAACCTGGGATTTCATCAACTTTGGAGGGTGAGAGGGGAGCGTTGATTATGGAAGCTAAAATTAAGACTTTCAGATTAAAACTTGAGGATCCAAGAGGCCCTTCACTACTGATGAACTTAACTAATTAGAGGAATTTTAGGTTAAAAAAGAACTCTTTCAAAATGTGGGTGCTCTCAAAGGGGATTTAGTTAAATCGGCCAATCAAAGTGCGCCCTGATAACCAGATTGCAGTACTCTATAGGAGTTGGGGAAAGCAATTATTTTAAGACTTGGGGTGTTTTAGATAAGCCCTCCATGCGCCTGCAAGTTTGATTCCTACTGTTAATATCTCTATAAACCACTGGAATAAAATCATGTCAGAATCCTGCTTTAATGTGATGGTTAGCGTTGTTTTTCCTCTTATCTCCCATTTTATTATTGAGTCCACAGTATACTTAGCTATTAGAGGTCATTTCCGGGTGATCCAGTCTTTAAAAAAGTGATATGGTCTATGAGTAATAGCCCCAGGTCCCATGACTTACTTACCTGTCATATATATATACTATAGGAGTGGAAAAAGATCTTTTTCCTCTATCCTTCTAAATTCTCAACTCAGAGCTCAGTAACAAAAGACAGATAAGTGAGAAAAAGCATACATATTTATTTAATATAAATTTTACATGACACGGGAGCCTTTATATGGAACTGAAACCTGAAGAGGGTAGTTCAATCTGAGTATTTTTTATGCTAGGTTTATGAAGAGCGGAAAGTAGTGAAAGGATGGTAAGACAAAAGGTATGAGGTAAGTGTAGTAAACTGGAGGAAACTTAGCAAGCCCTGTTCATTCAGATTCTCTTGTGTTCCTTTGACTACAAAAATAAGGATACTTCTTTCTTCTAAATATCAGAAGGACCCCTCTCACATGAAGGTTTTATGACCTGCTTCAGATCAGAAAGTCCTCCCTAGGTTTTATGATCTGCTTCATTGGAAGATCAAAAACTCTTTCCTGCATATGTCTTTTCTCAAATTTCTTTGGCTTGAAAAATTCAATATGCCAAATTACCACATTTTGGCCAACATGTCTTAAACCTCCTTTCCCAACAATATCTTGCAGTCTATTGATCTTACCCAGAAGAGCAGGCAATTTTTGAAGGTAGTAGAGTAAGGCAAGAGATTTATGTTACACGTTTCTTTCCATATTAATAGCCATCAAGAGCTTATATTATACATCTGAAATCTATCTGTCTATCTATAGATATATATCCCTTTAAGGTATTTGGAAAATTTTAAGGAAATACAGGGTTTTAGAACTGCTAGGTATCTTCTTTAATAATCTACTTGATTTCATTTTTCAAAAGAATCTGAAGTTAATATAAGTGATTTTCCTGAAATCACATAGGAAATGAGTTCCAGAGGCATGGGTAGAAATTAGAATATCAGCTCAAGAGTAGTAAAATAACCCCATGGCCTTATGGTTTAAAACAATATTCAATTTATACTGAAATGAATGTTTTGTTCATCTCAGTAAACTTATATTTATGTTCTACCCCTTATGTTTCTATCTACTAAATTGGAAATACAGTTCTCATTTTTTAAGATATCCACATTACAAAAATAATTGTGTTAAAATCTGCTGGAGAGTTCTGTACAAATGTTAGATTCCAGGGTACCATCTCAAACCACTGAAAAACAATTTTCAGATTTGGAAACCGTCAGTGCAAAACATGAATGCTGACATTCTATCAGACCAGTAGAGGTCTTCACAAAATACTCCACCAGTTTGTTGGTGAATTATTTTTACTATCTCCAAATTGATGAAGTTTTTTCATATATCCACTTTGGGATTACCAATCTTCAGTAACTTATAAATGCTTTTCCAAGGTCTGCCACTAAATCAAGACCTAATGGAATAGCTATCTGTGGAAATTTTGATGAAGTAAGTTACAGTTATGCCCAGATTTAAAGATCCCCAAAGACCACCAGGGAGCCAAGTCCGATGCAAAAGCAAAGAGCCTTTATTCGAGCTAGCTCTGGCTCAGTCTCCCACACACCCATGCAGAGGTGGCGAGAAAGCGTGACCTTCAGAAGCACAATACCTATATAGGGGGAGGGTGGTAATAGGCGGGGAGATGTCTGGGGCTTATACTGATTTGGCCAAGCGTCAGCAGCAGAAGGCAGGCCATGCCAGGGTTGGGCAATATTTGCATGTAGTTTTTCTGGGGAGGGGTCAAGCTGGGGATTTACACAAGATGGAGGGCGCAGCACACGAGATGGAGTCAGTCTTTATTCTGCCCTTTCATTATATTTTATGAGATTTATCTTTTTAAAAAAAAAGGATCACTGTTCATATTCACCTTATATTCTCTGTTCAGGATTTCAGCCCCAATTTCCCAAAGATATTTATTTTGTGGGAAAGAGTTATTACTAGGATGACTAATTCCATCAACATTGAACATCAATTAAGTTCTCTATTTTGTGCTATATACTTGAATTATGATATAAAAAGTTAAGCAAAGGGCACCTGGGTGGCTCAGTTGGTTAAGCATCTGCCTTCGGCTTAGGTCATGATCCCAGGGTCCTGAGATTGAGTCCTGAGTTAGACTCCCTGCTTGGAAGGAAGTCTGTTTCTCCCTCTTCCTCTCCTACTGCCCCTCCCCCATGCTGGTGCATTCTTTCTCTCTCAAATGAATAAAATCTTAAAAAAAAAAAAGTTAGGCAAAAAAATGGGCAATTTTCTGTTGGGGTTCGAGGGATAGAGAGTGTGCACAAGAAATAGACATCGTTGGTTTAAGCCATTCAGATTTTGCATTTATTACTGCTGATAGTCCAAATATCATTCTTCCTGCTGAATGCTTTTCACTTGCTGCAAGTGGATGACACTGACCACTTGATAGTCATGGTCATGAGCTGGTTTACTCAGCAGGATGCTGCATCATAGGCCAGGATTATAGATGATGACATTCAAAAGGCAGTTCGACCTTTCTTTTTTATTATCTTACTTAAATTAAATTAATTAACATATGGTGTATCATTAGTTTGCGATATAGAGTTCAGCTATTCATCAGTTGCTTCTTACACCCAGTGCTCATTACACAATGTGCCCTCCTTAATGCCCATCACCCACTTGCCCCATCCCCCAATGCACCTTGCCTCCAGTAATTCTGTTTGTTTCCTATCATTAATAGTCTCTTAGGGTTTGTCTCCCTCTCTGATTTTGTCTTATTTTATTTTTCCTTCCATTCCCTATGATCCCCTGTTTCATTTCTTAAATTCTACATATAAGTGAAACCATATGATAATTGTCTTTCTCTGATTGACTTCTTTGGCTTGGCATCATACCCTCCAGTTCTATCCACATTGTTGCAAATGGTCATTAACCAGTATTGTAGCTCTTTCCTGAAAAGTATCTTGAAGGTATGATGTAGAATGACCAATCTTCTTGGTGTTTTGAAGACTTTCCAGATGTAGCTTTACAAGTTCCAGGAAATCCTGCAGTTATAGACCAACAGAGATAGTTGGTCAATGGAAAGTTATACCCTACAAACCAAAGCAAAACTTCCTACATATCCTTTATAACAGTGGTTCTTGAAGTGTGGTCTCTGGACCAGTAGTAGCATTAGCATCACTCAGGAACCTGTTAGAAATGCAAGTTATAAGCAATGCTTGAGACTTACTGAAACAGAAACTCTGGGGGCTGAGCCAAGGAATCTGTGTCTTAAACATTCACTTAAAAAAAATCAATTATTGGGGCACATAGGTGGCTCAGTCGTTAGGCGTCTACTTTCAGGTCAGGTCAGGATCCCAGAATCCTGGGATCGAGCCCCGTGTGGGGCTTCCTGCTCGGCGGGAAGCCTGCTTCTCCCTCTCTCACTCCCCCTGCTTATGCTCCCTTTTTAGCTGTGTTTCTCTCTGTCAAATAAATAAAGTATTTTTAAAAATCATAAAAATAAATTATTATTTTCTTAAATTCTCAGGTCAGCCTGATGTATATCTAAGTTTGAGAACACTGCAGTCCTCTACCTTCTCTTCTGGTCACTTGTGCTGCTTTGTCACCTCTCAAAGAGCTTTTCTTTGTATTTTTTCCTTATGGAGAGGAATTTATCTTATCCAATTCGTCATCTCCAGGCTTTACCCTACTGAAAAACACAGTTCATCGCCAAAAAACATAGATTCCTTCCTCCTCAGCAGGTGGAGAAGGATTTAAATACTTACAATTTAATATCTTTCTATCACATAAAGTCATCCTAAAACACATCTAATTTTTCTTTTTAAAAAGTCTCTATGTAAAGAGGAACTGTCCTCTTTGGAACAATGAGTAGCTGAATAGTCCTATTGCTATTGCGGCCAGTTAAATGAGAAACATACCAGGGAAAAGAAACTTCACAAAGCGTTTGCCCTTACACTATACAAAATTTAAAGAGACCATAAATCAATTATTTTTTTTAAAGATTTTATTTATTTGACAGAGAGAAACACAGCCAGAGGGGGAACACAAGCAGGGGGAGTGAGAGAGGGAGAAGCAGTCTTCCCACCGAGCAGGGAGCCCGATGTGGGGCTCGATCTCAGGCCTCCGGGATCATGACCTGAGCCGAAGGCAGTCACCCAACCAACTGAGCCACCCAGGCGCCCCCATAAATCAAATATTGATGCACTGAGCTATTATAGTGATGAAATCACAATTAATCACCATTAAATCAACCAAAGTGAAAAAGTTTAAAGGAACACATTAACAATTTGTAATTTTACATTTTTAATAAACACAGTAGTAGGACTTTACTCATTTAAAAATTTCAGAGTTTGGACTGAGATTTATAATACAGATGTTATTGCTGAAAAGACACATATCTAAGTTACTGTGAGATATTAAAGAGGGTTTCTGGGGCACCTGTCTGGCTCAGTTGGTGGAGCATATGCCTCTTGATCTCAGAGTCATTTGTTCGAGCTCCACATTGGATGTGGAGATTGCTTAAAAATAAAGTCTTTTTTTTTAAGGTTTTATTTATTTGAGAGAAAGAATGAGTGAGAAAGAGAGAGAATGATGGGGGAAGAGTCAGAGGGAGAGGCAGACTCCCTGCTCAGCAGGGAGCCTGATGGGGGGCTTTATCCCAGGATTCCAGGGTCATGACCTGAGCTGAAGGCAGTCTCTTAGCCAACTGAGCCACCCATGTAACCCCTAAAATAAAATCTTAAGAAAGTAAGAAAAAGGGACGCCTGTGTGGCTCAGTTGGTTAAGCCACTGCCTTCGGCTCAGGTCATGATCCTGGAGACCCGGGATCGAGTCCCACATCGGGCTGCCTGCTCAGCGGGAAGCCTCCTTCTCCCTCTCTCACTCCCCCTGCTTGTGTTCCCTCTCTGGCTGTGTTTCTCGCTGTCAAATAAATAAAATCTTAAAAAAAAAAAAAGAAAGTAAGAAAAATAAAATAAAGTAGAGATCCTGGAGAATTTTTTTTTTTTTAAAGGGAATACTGAAAAGGGTTTCAGTTTGTGTATTTCCCTTTTGGTTTAGAAACAGTGCTAGAAGAAGACATGGGCGCACCCTTACACTGATCATTTGGTGACCCGCACCAGCTGAAAGTTTGGCATACACTGAAAATTTTGTTCTTTAATTATTTGTATGATATTAGTGTATTGAGAATGGAGATAACCTGAATTTTCATTAATGGAATGTAAAGGCAGATACCCTCATGAAAACTTTAACTTCATGAAGCAGAGATGTTGAAGGAGAGTTCCTGGTCTCTGGTCCCCCTTCTCCTTTTAAGTTTCCTTTTGGTCTTGATTTTGTTTTGTTTTGTTTTGTTTTGTTTTGTATTGCTTTTCTGAAGGAGATAACAAATCATATTAAAGGAATTACAATAATTTAATACAATAAAATGAAATAGTACATTGTTTATTATTGTCTCAAAGCTCTGGTGTCTGTCACTGACAGGTTTTGATGACCGATGATACATCTATGCAAAAATGGTGAAATATATCCCTGTATTAAAGACGTGGTTTCTTTCAAAAACTTATTTCCACTAGGGGCTGCTGACAACTTCAGCAGAATCAGGACCAATTTATTACCTTTTCTAGATTGATTACAGTAGTGTGTTAGCTGTGTTTAATCAGCCCTCCAAATCTGCCTAACGGGACAGCCACCCAGGTTAGCTCTTTGTAGTTTTTAAAGCTCGTCATTTTCAGTATTAGTAGTTCATTACCATTATTTTTTTGTGTTGAGGTTCCTTAGCATATGTAGTTTGAGGAGCACTCTATGACCTTGTGATAAGTGCAAATTTAACTCAAAAAAAATCACAACTAAAAAGATAAAAAACCTTTGTGGGATGTCCAGAAGGTGTATAATGGGACTTATTTTGAACCTGGTAACTTAAGAAATACAATTAATAAATATCTAGGCACAATGTTTCCATTTGACTACCATCATTTACTATACCATTCAACACTCAATCTGAAATTTGTCCTTTGTTTTCTTTTTGAGAATTCAGTGCTCTGTGAGTGAAAGATTATTTATCAAGCTAGTCTAAACAAGGGTGGCTTTGGAGTAAATGGCAAATTTTGTCTTTTCTCTAGTGAACGTGGGTACTCTGCAGCTGTAGAGAGAGGCTAGTGACAGTTCAGTTTTTCCACTTCTGCAGCCTCTTGATCAGGTGGTTCATTGCAGTGAAAAACAACACCTGACCAAATTCCTCAAAAGGAGAAGCCTGTAGGTGGAAAGAGCTCTTCTTCTCTGCCATTTGGTACGTTTCCTGGCCAGCATCTTCATGCTTGTCCTGTTCCTGAGCAGACGGGATATTCTGATAGTGCAATTCTGTTTTTCAGGCAGAATTTTTTTTTTTTTAAGTGGAGAGAAACTGAATTGTTCCTTCTGGACCTCAAATGCCATGGGTCCTATAATCACTTAATAGCAACGATGCTGTCAGTCAAAAAGCTCTTTTATAAAACTCACATTAATGACTACAATTTAAAATATGCAGATATATGATTTTTTTTAAGATTTTATTTATTTGACAGAGAGAAACACAGCGAGAGAGGGAACACAAGCAGGGGGAGTGAGAGAGGGAGAAGCAGGCCTCCCGCTGAGCGGGGAGCCCGATGTGGGACTCGATCCCGGGTCTCTGGGATCATGACCTGAGCTGAAGCAATGGTCAGTCATCAAATCTCAGTATTTTCCACTGAAGAGAAGGCTGTTGCTTCTAGAATATGGAGATTTTGGGACCCCCCTCCTGGCTTGTTGGTTCTCTTACTGAGGATTCCTTGTTGAAAGGCACGTTAACTAGGGTCAGGAAAATATTGAACACTTATCAGCCGGTGCTCTCTGAACTGTATGTTTCAAAAAGTGAAAGAGCATGAAAAGTGAACTTGCAAGTAAGGCAGGTTCTGCAGATTGGGGAAGATGTACCTGAAAATTTTTTGAATGACTGCTAAGTGTTATACAGGGGAAGGTGATATGGAAGAGCAGGTTTTCAATGATGGTGACACTGGCTTATTTTACAAGGATTTTAGCAAACACACTTATATGACTCAAATGGGATGGATTTTGTTTGACAAAAATGCTATGACCAGAGACTCACAGGTCAGTATTTGCTAATTCAGTGTTTGTAGTGACTTTGTAAAACATACCAGGAATATTGAGAATCAACTGTATATCACTTTAAGCAGAAGTATTCAAAGTCTCTTTTTCTTTCTTTCTTTCTTTCTTTCTTTCTTTCTTTCTTTCTTTCTTTTTTTCTTTCTTTCTTTCTTCCTTCCTTCCTTCCTTCCTTCCTCTCTTTCTTTCCTTCCTTCCTTCCTTCCTTCCTTCCTTCCTTCCTTCTTTCTTTTTCTTTCTTTCTTTCTTTCTTTCTTTCTTTCTTTCTTTCTTTCTTTCTTTCTTTCTAATATTTTATTTATTTATTTGGCAAAGAGAGACACAGCAAGAGAGGGAACAGAAGCAGGGGGAATGGGAGGGAGAAGCAGCCTTTCCACTGAGCTGGGAGTCCAATGCAGGGCTCAATCCCAGGACCCTGGGATCACGACCCAGTCCAAAGGCAGATGCTTGGTGACTAAGCCACCCAGGAACCCCTATGGACTGTTTTTAAGCCTGAGTTCTGAAATGGGAATGCACAAAAACTAAAGTCACAGTAGTTATCTACATGCAATATGAATGAGAAATAAATGTTGCTTGAGGTTATTAATTCTGTAAAGCTACCTAATACAGTACACTTATCATCTTGCCAAAATTATTTACCAGTGAAAAATGATTTATGTCACTTGATAACAAATAACATGTTCTCTGTCTTACGTAGTGTCAAACACACAGTAGCCCTCCATAATTATTGAATGAATGAAAAGAGGATGAAATAAATAAAAGAGAACTAGGAGATGTTGTAGGATATCACCCACATATGTTTGGGAAGGATAAAAGTAATTAAAGTGACTGGGGTTCTTTTTTCCTCCCTATTATGCAGGCATCCACATCTTGTGCAACACAGGCCACATTCCTAAGACATAATGGGGAAGATTGGAACAAGCTGATTTGACTACATTGGTCTCCTGGTCATTAGGGCTGCTTTTGACCCTGGATATTGTCTCTATTAGTGACCCCTAATTGACAGCGACTTCATGGTTCAGTATGATTCTACCCATGACGAGTTCAGTGGCTCAGCAAAGGTTGAAACATGGAAGCTTGCCATTAACAAAAAGCTCATCTCCATATTCCAGGAGCAAGATCTTGCTACCATCAAATGGGGTGATCCTGTGGTGAATATGCTTTGCATCCACTGGTGTCTTTACCCACTTTGAGAAACATAGGGCTTCCTTGAAAGATAGAAGGGAAAGGTCATCATCTCTGTCTCTTCTGCTGATACCCCCATGTTTGTAATGGGCATGAACCATAAGAAGAATGACAACTCTGTCAAGATTGTCAGAAATTTATTCTGCATTACCAAGTGGTTGGTCTTTTTGGCCAAGGTCATCCATGACAACTTTGACAAGGTATAAGGACTCATGACGACAATCCATGCCATCACTGGATGGCCCCTGATGGTCCCTCTGAGAAGCTGTGGCATGATGGCCATGGGACTGCTCAAAACATCATCCCTGCTTCTACTGGCACTGCCAAGATTATAAGCATGGTCGTCCCTGAGCTAAACAGGAGTTTACTGACATTGCTTTTATGTCCCCATCCCCAAACTGTCATGCATTTTCTCTGCAGCATGGAGAAACCTGTCAAATATGATGAAATCAAGAAGGCAATGAAGCATTGTGAGTTTACCTGAAGGGCATCCTGGGCTACATTGAGAACCAGAGTATCTCCTGCAACTTTAACAATGACACCCACTCTTCTGCCTTTGATGTTGGGACTGGCATTGCCATCAATAACCACTCTACAAAAATTATTTCCTGATATGACAATAAATTTGGTTACAGTAATAGGGCGGTGGGCCTTATGGTCCACATGGTCTCTGAAAGCCCCAGGACCACCAGCCCCAGTAAGAGCAAGAAAGGAAGAGACAAACCCTACGCTGCTGAGGAATTCTTGCTCTAGTTCATCCTCCAACACACTGAGAGTCTCCTGATCCCAGAAATTTCCATCCAGAGCCCCTGAAGAAGGGGACGGGCCTAGGGAACCCTACCTTGTCATGTACCACCAATAAAATACACTTCACCCAGTCATAAACAAACAAACAAAGAAGGTCTTTGGGGATTATCTGAAGACATGGGAATAGATTGGGTCCTGGAATCATCATGAAGCCATTTGCCCAACTCTGTGCAATATCATTTGCTTAAGAATTTGGTACTAATTCAGTCTAGAAAATAGTTTGGTAAAGCTTGAGTGAGTGATGAGTTTTGTGCTTGATGTGCTTCCAGTAAATATTCAATAAATATCTGTTGATCATAATGCTATATTAAATAACATTTTTTGAAAAATGTATCCTGCCTCATTAAAATAAGGAAATAACTAGAATCCAGGGATACCACATCATGATTATAATATTTCTTTGATAAGCACATGAGTGATTAAAAAATTCCATGTTACTAAATCAAGGGCCCACAACACAAATTTACTTTGCTCATTTATTTTGAAATAGTCATTTTAGCTTTAAATATTTGTGACAGTTTTAAGCATGCTCACAAATATATTGCCTTTTTTGGAAAGCATAATTAAATGTCTGTTTTGGGAGATATTGATATTATGAATGTGTCAGGATAAATCTGAAAGCATGGTGTGAAAATGGGAGCACTAATAATTTAGTCTAAGTCATTGCCTTTCTGTTTGAGCAACTTTATTCTTTTAAAAAGATTTTATTTATTTATTTGAGAGAGACAGAGACAGAGACAGAGAGAGAGCATGAGCGGGGAAGGGGGCGCAGAGGGAGAAGCAGACTTCTTACTGAGCAGGGAGCCCAATGTGGGGCTCAATTCCGGCATCACAGGAGCATGATCTGAACCGAAGGCGATGTTAACTTACTGAACCACCCAGGCATCCCTCTTTGAGCAACTTTAAACGTTATGTGTATATGATGAATCACTTATATCCAGGAGAATAAAAGTTGATGTAAAATCCACCTCCTTGGTACTACTATCACTTTTTCCTTTCTTGGTATTGCAGGTGGGTAATATGTCATTTATTTCACACCTGATATTTTGGAAGAATAATAAAATGTAGGGGCACCTGGGTGGCTCAGTTGGTTGGGCGACTGCCGTCGGCTCAGGTCATGATCCTGGAGACCCCGGATCGAGCCCCACATCGGGCTCCCTGCTTGGCAGGAAGCCTGCTTCTCCCTCTCTCACTCCCCTTGCTTGTGTTCCCTCTCTGGCTGTGTTTCTCTCTGTCAAATAAATAAATAAAATCTTAAAAAAAAAAAGAATAGTAAAAAGTTGCATAACATCTTCTATTTGTGTCTTAGATGATTTTCCTAGACACCATAGTTGTTCCAAGCCCATAAGACTTTGTCAGCCCAAAGTGGACCAATTACTATTACTATAAGGAGAACTTATAACTGTATTTTGGTCTTTTTATGTTCTTTAAGTTTTACACTGATGTGTTCATTAAAAAAATTCCAAAACTTTGCAGTATTTGCTTACTAAGTCAATGAATTACTGCAAATATAAAACAAAATCTGAGCTTTAACTATTTATTTTATTGCTAGAGAAAGTCCATTTGTAGAATCTGGTTAAGAGAAAAAAGCTACATGTGAATCTGAGAGACTTTGAAGTATAGTCATTCAATAAAATATGTTATTAATATATTAACTATAGAAGATCAAAATATGTCTGACAAGTTTTTGAGAAAACTAATGCACCTGCAAAAATACTCATAAACCAGATTTGTTTATTCCTAAGATTAGAGAAATTTTCCCAGAGATGCTCTGGCTTATAATAAAGAGCAATAAAATGTATTAGATATCAAAAAAAGGGGGGAAGAGTGAGGGAGGAAAGAGAGCTATTGAGAGAGAGCAACATGTGAAAAGGTAAAGATGCATAAAACATGAAAGATTTGAAGAAGTTTTTTCAAATTTGATTTTCAGGAGAAAACCACAGAGAAATACACACATTTTTAGCATATGCCATTTGACTCCCCATCATGTGTGATGATATGTCACTTTGTGTGAGAACATCAACATTGCCCCAGGTTGCGGGATAAATGACAGCATGACAGCTTGTTACGAGTTACTGGTTCTCAAAAGTATTTGGTTTGGTTTTTTGTTTCTTGTGTTTTGTCTTTGTTTTGTTTTGTTTTGTTTTGTTTTAGAGAGAAAGAGAAAGCCCGAGCAGGGAAGGGCAAAGGAAGAGTGAGAAAGAACCTTAAGCTCGAGACGGGGGCATATTTCTTAACCCTGAGACCATGACCTGAACCAAATCAAGACCCAGGCACTTAACCAACTAAGCCACCCAGATGTCCCCAAAGTAGTTGTATTTTCCATGCTTTATTTTCCACAGACTGTTCACTTTACTGATCTTTCAAGATAAATCTGATTAAACTTTGGCTGAAATCGATATGGTTAAGAGAAGTATAGTTATTTCTTATAAACTTTTTTAGAAGTACTTGAACTCTATGGAAAATAGAATCTTTTAAAAGATGAGGACTGAGATTATCTCTAAGTGTCTTTATTTGAAAGTAAATCTGTACTAATGGAAAGCATCATTTTCCAACATGAATTAAATTATTGTGCTCTATATTTCCTGCTGGAGAAAGTAGGTTCCTGGTAATATGATGTTACATTTGCATTTTGATAACACACAGTTTTAGGCTGTTTCTTTCAAATTCAGAAAAATACAAATATATTATACCAGAGTATTCTTGAGAGAAATATAAGTAGTCTACTTTACTTTATCAAACATATTTATGGAGCATGATGATATGTTTCATCATTGATAAACATATCATTTTTCTAGAAGGACATCAATAATCTATAAGAGTTGTTTCTATTACAGGAAGATTCTTAAATGTCAACACATGAATGTTGTATACACTAGGATACAGATGAAATGTTTAGATTCTTGTCAATATAGGCTTGGGAATAAAGGTTCTCTCTTTCTTTTTTTTTTTTAAAGCCATAGATTTAAAACAAAAACAACATAGGGATAATTTTTCAATTATGTAATAATTTCATTGTGTGAAAACAGAATACAATAACAAAGAGTTAGGGTTCCTTTAAAATCAAGTAGCCTAGTTTAAAGAAGGATTTAACTTTTAAAATACCAATTTGGGGGCTCCTGGGTGGCTCAGTCGGTTGGGCAACTGCCTTCGGCTCGGGTCATGATCCCTGAGACCCAGGATTGAGCCCCACATAGGGCTCCCAGCTTGGCGGGAAGCCTGCTTCTCCCTCTCTCACTCCCCCTCCTTGTGTTCCCTCTCTGGTTGTGTTTCTCTCTGTCAAATAAATAAAATATTTTTAAAAAATACCAATTTGTATATAACTTGCAGAAACAAATTTATTTAGTGAAGCTAGCTAGTAGATATATAAGGACATCAGCATTAAAAACAAATATGCTTGGAACACTTGCTACTGTACTAAATTCTATGAAGATTTTTATTGTGACAGTGCCCACTCAGTAAGAATAAAAAATTCATCTTAACCTAAAACTTGATGGCCATGATTCACAGCATACCAATAATTCTAATTTGATTTGCTTTCAAATTTAATAGTGATTTCTTCTGTAGTTCTTTTTAGCCATAATGTGGGGTATAATGTCACAAATAAGAAGGTTTAAAGAAGTTAACTTAATTATGCAAGAGAGCAGACTTTCTACTTTAAAGTTTATCATTATTTATAATAAATATGGTGGGAGAATAATGAGTTATGTGAGAAGTCTTTACTGAAACTATATTAATGTAATACTTACTAAAGAAAAGGTGTGTATATATATATATAATATGTATAATATATATATATATTCCTATTTCCAAGGTGTCTACTGCCTCACAAAATTTCTTAGTTTGGGGGCACCCGGGTGGCTCAGTCAGTTAAGGGTGGGTCAATTAGGCATCTGCCTTTGGCTCAGGTCATGAACCCAGGGTGCTGGGATCGAGCCCCACATTGGGTTCCTTGCTTCTCCCTCTCCCCTGCCTCTCCCTCTGCCTGCTTATTCTCTTTTTCTCTCTGTCAAATAAATTAAAAAACAAACTTCATAGTTTTTTTGAGACATAACTTATATAACCAGCTTTCTTTTAAAATAGAGAATTCTATCTTTCAACAAGTATTTACTGAGCACTAAGATTAAGGTAAAAGCAGTTAAGATAGGAATAATTCCTTTACTTATGGCCTACCTCCATATTATAGTGTCTTTCAAAGGATATCCACTAAAGATATAGAATTCCTCATAAAAATTTTAAATTTTTTATTTTAATTTAAAAAGATAAGTAGATGAATGTAAGTATATTCTAAATAAGTGCTGCTATCCAGGACTTTCTATGATAATGAAAATGTTCAGTTGTATGCTGTTCAACATGGTAGTTACTAACATGTGTGGCTATTAAGTATTGAAATGGACTAGTGTGACTAATGAACTGAGACTTTCAGCTTTACTTTATTTAAAATAATTTAAATTAAAGTTTAAATAATCACATGTGCCTACCAACCACTGTGCTGGAAAGTGTAGTTTCAGATGTTCTCGGAGTTGAAAAGTACCATTTGAACTAGTACTTCTGGGCTGGGTTTTTGTTTGTTTGTTTGTTTATAATCAGGCTTAACCATGTGAAACCCAAATGATATCATGGTCTCCCATACTAAATATTGAAAGATAGTGGGAATTTTCAGGCATCACAAACTGGTAAATAAGAATACCTTACTGGAAAGGTCCAAGGCATATGCAATTCAGGTTATAAATAGTGATTTATGTCCATTAAAGTATGCAATTCAGGTTATAAGTAGTGATTCATGTCCATTAAAATAGCATTACCAGGGCACCTAGGTGGCTCAGGCATTAAGCGTCTGCCTTCAGCTCAGGTCACCATCCCGGCTTTCCAGGATCGAGCCCCGCATCAGGCTACCTTCTTGGGAACCTGCTTCTCCCTCTCTCACTCCCCCTGCTTGTGTTCCTCCTCTAGCTGTGTTTTTCTCTGTCAAACAAATAAAGTCTTAAAAAAATAAATGAAATAAAAGAGCATTACCTCCCAAATTAAAGTAGTATCAACAAATTAAAGCATGAACTTTTAAAATTGATTATTTGCGGCGCCTGGGTGGCTAAGTTGGTTAAGCAACTGCCTTCAGCTCCGGTCATGATCCTGGAGGCCCATAATCGAGTCCCACATCGGGCTCCCTGCTAGGTGGAAAGCCTGCTTCTCCCTCTCACTCCCCTTGCTTGTGTTCCCTCTCTAGCTGTGTTTCTCTCTCTCAAATAAATAAATAAAATCTTTTTAAAAATATAATAAAATTGATTATTTAATTTGTAAATTTACTTTGTGTCCCCAAGCAGACTCCTTGCTAAGTGCAGAGTCAGAGGCGGGACCCATGAAATCATGCTCGGAGTGAAACCAAGAGTCAGACACTTAACCAACAGCACCTAGGCACCTCTACTTTGTGCATTTGTATAAGATCTGCAAGCCAAAGGGGTTTGCCTTGTTTTGTGATTAACCTATTTAAACAACAATGTACTTCAAACAATTTGTCAATACTGAAGAGACCATTTTTTTCCCTTGAGAAGTTATCATTAATCACTCAAAGTTTAGGAGCACTAGATAGCAAATTATATCAGTCATTATCTAACTAGTTTTATGTATGTGTGAAGCTTGCAACTTAGGTAGCTTATTTGAAATCCAATAATTGATAAATGATGGATTCAAGATATAAATACATATTCTTTTTTCTCTCCAGATTAGCACACTCAGTGTGATTGGTAAAATAATGGCTCCCCCGAGGATATCCACTTCCTAACCCCCGATCCTGTGAATATGCTACCTTACATGGAAAAGGGTAACTTGCAAATGTTATTAAGTTAGGGATTTTAAGACAGGAAGCTTATCCTAGATTATATGGCATCCTGGATGCAATCACAAGGGTCCTTTTAGGTGAAGGGGGAAGGTCAGAGTGAGAGAAGGGAATGTGACATGGGAAGCAGAAGTCAGAATGATGTGTGAAAGAGACCACAAGCCAAAGAATGCAGGTGGACACTAGAAACTGGGAAGGTCAAGGAAATAGATTCTTTCTACAGTCTCCAGGAAGAATGAATTTCAGCTAACACCTTGATTTTAGTCTAGTGAAACCCATTTCAGACTTCTGACATTCAAAACTGTAGGATAGTGCATTTTTGTTAAGCAATGAAGTTTCTAGTAATTTGTCCAAGCAGCATAATAAAGCCAAAACAACCAGCTTATTCAAACAATGCCTGCAGATAATAGCATCCTTATAAGATTGTTTAGGGTCCATTTTCATATCCCTCAGCACAACCCCTTCCTTCCAGATGTAGTGACAATAAGGGGGACTCTCACTCAACAACATTTAGAGGACTCACAGAGAATTTCAGATAAATGCATTCTTCTCCCTATCATTATATTTCCAATGGTGTTTAGTAGCTAATGAATTATAGATTAGCTATATCTCTGAAAGCACTTAGCTTGACCACACCACAGTCTGGCTCTACATCCACTTAAGTTTTTATCAGAAAACAACAAAATTAGGGGCGCCTGGGTGGCTCAGTTGGTTGGGCCACTGCCTTCGGCTCGGGTCATGATTCCGGAGACCCGGGATCGAGTCCCACATCGGGCTCCCTGCTCGGCGGGAAGCCTGCTTCTCCCTCTCTCACTCCCCCTGCTTGTGTTCCCTCTCTGGCTGTGTTTCTCTCTATCAAATAAATAAAATCTTTAAAAAAAAAAAAAGAAAGAAAAGAAAACAACAAAATTAAATAGACACATTTGGTTTGGAAAAGAAGCTGGAAACCTTAGGATGTTATGAAGATGTTGTACAAATGACCAACAGGTGTATGAAAAGGTGCTTGATATCACTAATCGTCTAGGAAAAGCATATCAAAAGCACAACAAGATCATCACATCACACTGGTTAGATTGGTTATTACCAAAAAGAGAAAAGATAAATGTTAGCAAAAATGTGGCAAAAAAGGTACCCTTATTCATCATTAGGAGAAATGTGAAATTCTGCAATTTCTATGGAAAACAGTATTGAATATCCCTCAAAAAGTTAAAAATGTAACTATCATCTGACCTAGGAATCCAACTTCTGGATATCTTTTATCAAAAGGAAATAAAATTAGTATTTCAAGGAGATATCTCTACTTCTATGTGCATTGCAGCATTATTGACAATACCCAAGATATGGGAACAACATAAGTGTCCACTGACAGATGAATGGCTAAAGAAAATGATGTGTGTGTATATACAAAGAACTATTTTGCAGTCTTTATAAACAAAAATTCCTGCCATTTGTGATAACATGAATGAACCTGAAGGACATTATGCTAAGTGAAATGAAGCAGACACAGAAAGGCAAATATACATGATCTTACCTATATATGGAATCTAAAAAAACTGAATTCATAAAAGTAGAGAGTAGAATGTTGGTGCGACAAGATAAGGGGTGGGGAGGAATGAGAAGATGGTGGTCAAATGATTCAAAAGTTCAGTTATACAGGATGAATAAATTCTGGAGATCTAATATATATAGAATGGTGACTATAGTTAACAGTAGTGTCTTTTATACTTGAAAATTGCTAAAAGAATTGATCTTAGGGGCTCCTGGGTGGCTCAGTTGGATAAGTGTCTGACTCTTGATTTTAGCTCAGGTTATGATCTCAGGGTCCTGGGATCAAGCCCCATCAGGCTCTGTGCTCAGCGGGGAATCTGCTCAAGATTCTCTCCCTCTGTCCCTCCCCCCTTCATATGAATAAATAAATACATCTTTAAAAAGCAAGAATTGATCTTAAATATTCTTACCACACACAATCATAACTCTATGAGGTTATGGATATGTACATTGGCTTGATTGTGTTCATCATTTCACATATCATATATGTCTATCAAATTATCACACTGTACATCTTAAAATATACAATAAAAATATTCATACTTTTCATAGGTTGCTGGAGAATTTTAATGTTGATATAGGTACCATAGAAAATGACTTATTGTATATATCAATGGTTGACAAAATAAAATAAAATACCCATTAATACTCCCACAATAATATTCTGTACATCAAATTTATTGATTCATGTTTTCCTGGAGAGAGAGTAGCATCTTTTCCCACCACATACACTTGGTTCAGTACGTGGTGTAATCACCCTGCTAGCCTCATGATGGTGCTATTTCCTGTTTTTTCACACTCAGGTTTTTAATTTCTCTCTAATGTATAGTTTTTAAAAATAGAAAGGAAATCTGGATTTATTCGGTACAAATACATATAATCAAAAACTATTTTTACTTTATTTAAGTGTATTCGAAGAACCCTATTTGTAATAGGAAAATAACAAAATCACTTATATTGATAAAAGTCCCAAATATACGAAGTTGATGAGTTTTTGATCTTTACATCAAACCTGCAAGGTTGATAAAACAGCTAGAGATGACCATTTTACAGCTAAAAAAATTGTGTCTAGATATGTCAATATACTAAAATCATGCAGATGATAAAGAGGTAAATCTGTGACTTACGCCCAGTTCTTGGCATTTCCTTCACCAAGATTGCTATTTTAGCTCATTGGTGAGCCAGCCAGTAAAATGTGACAAGTGCTCCTGACACCGAGAAAATTAGAATTGTCCATTTAGAGAAAGAGTTGATTTCATTATAGAACTTTGGATAGAATATTAGGGAAGGAACTAACAGTTATTGTGTTGGAACTTAGACATTTCAAAAAGTTAGCAACTTGATAAGTTCACCTTCTGTAAGTTTTATCTCCATTATTGAAAAATTTCTCATATTTGAGCATTCTGTATAACTTATAACTGGCTATTCACTTGCATGTTATGGTGTCCTTCCTTGCAACTGTTGGTAGATGCATCGTCTGTGGAATATTTGGTAATAGGGGTGTGGTATTGCATATTATCTGATTTAGTCTTCATAACAACACTCTGATTTGCATGTTTGTTTTTGCCTAGAAGCTGAGACTCAAAGATTGAAAACACTGTTCAGCTTCTACAACAGGGTACTGGCCACCTCACGGCCTTTCTTTCCATCATAATATTGTCTACCACTAAATGTGAAGTGAGTTATTGACTTTGGATGATAGATCCATGCAAATCAAGTAAAAGAAGATCTCCTGGGAGATCTATAAGATATTCCTTTCCTAAGTGATGGCTAGTGCCTGATGTGAATGGTCTCTCCAGGTGATAAGAATAACAGGTAACAGAAGAGTGTTTTAAAGGAGAACTGCTAGAGTTCCAGGGAAACCTTTAATCCAGGTTTGAACCACATTCAGCAGGACTGAATGTGACCCCAGTAGAGATGACCACAGAGCCAGCCAATGAACAAGGAGACCACTACAAATTAGACAATGGCCTAGGTTAGAGGGGCTCCAGCTCTACTGACATAGGGGAACTGTGCCCTGGAGGAGGGTACACATTACAACATGACTCTTCGCACAGCATTGACAGAAGATTGAGGAGCAGTATGGTTGAAACAAGTTTCCTGAGATAGAATGATTACTTTGGAAAGCATCTCATTTACCTGATACATTTTGATTTCCAAAAGTAACCTATGTGGATTTTTATTTCTGTGCATGGCTTGAAAGTAAGTCACAGTCACCCACAGTGAAGCATATGTTCTCAGTTTTGTTCTCGGATGGATTCTGAGGATATAGAATAGCTTGGGCACATTTCAGGCTCCCAATAAGCCCTTGTTGAATGAATAAATCAATAACTCCCTGTATGTGAGCAGCCTCCAGTATCCCAAACATGGCAGTTCATTAGTTTAACACATGAACGTAGCATCTGTTTTTAGAACAAATCTAAAAAGCTGTAGAAATAATCTAGACTCATCTCCTCATTTTATAAATGAAAATGAGGTCCAGGGGCATCAGGGTGGCTCAATCAGTTAAGCGCCCAACTCTTGGTTTCTGCTCAGGTCATGATCTCCTGGATCGTGGTATCAAGTCCTGTCTCAGGCTCCACGCTCAACAGGGAGTCTGCTTGAAGATTCTCTCCCTCTGCCCCTCCCCCCCTCAAATAAATATATAAATCTTTAAAAAAACATAAAAACAGAAAAACAAACAAAAAAAAACACCCGAGGTCCAGAGAAAGGATATTGTTTAACCAAGATCACACAGAGGCCAGAAATCTAGGCAAAAATAGAGAAAATAATTCCCAGTTCCCAATGCAGTTTTGGGGTGTGTTTTTTTGGTTTGTTTTTATTTGTTTGTTTTAACCCCTTCCTTTTTATTTATAACATAACTGGACAATATCTATAAGTTGGTTAAAGGAGATTTCTGAAAAAGAAGCAGAAACTAGTTCTTATATAAAAATAAAAAATTCAAGCCAATTTCTGGTTGTATCCCCTTTTTTTCCTAAAGCTTTATCTCAGTGACTGCTAGTATGCTTCTGTCTCTACTGCCTCGTTTGTGCGTTATATATGGGGATGGCATGAGATTATTCATGTTTGCACTTACTCTTTCCTCTCTACAATGGCGTAGAACAATATAGGTTGTCTTGGTTCTGGAATAAAATTGAGATTTATGGTCAGTAAAACAAACATTTGAAGACTGCATTTGCACAGTACATGACTTTCTGCTAGAAATGGACAGCTCCCTTCTTTGTCTCAGATGTCGTCAGAATGGAGCTGTGGGCTGTTTATATGCCTGCATTGAACTTAGTACGTTCACCTGTTTTTTGTTCTTTGCTTGTTTGTTTGCTTGCCTACTGCTATTTGTATAAACCTACGGTGCTGAGCGTAGGGTGAATACCTCCCCAGAAGAATGCTAATGAATTATCTCTGCTATATCCCCCACAGAGTACATTCAGGTTTATTGCAAAGTTCCAGTAAATCATACAGTTGTGGAACTAGAATAGCGTAATGGTTAAGACTGTAGGCTTTGAACTCAAGACAAATCTGGCTTTGAAATAATCTATCCACAGTGCTTACAGACATGTGAACAAATAACTATATTGAAATGTATGAAAAGTATTATAAGAAGAACTCATACAAAGCATAATATTATGATCAAATATGAAGTGATTAATTCTGAGGAGAAGCAGGTACCAGGAAGAAGTGATATTTGAATTGGACTTTGAAGGGTAATTAGGAGTTCACTAGAAGAAAATTATGGCACAGGATATGCCAGGCAAAGAAAATGGGTTGAACAAAAAGGACAGAGGTGCAAAATTGATTGAAACACTGAAGGAAAAATAGTTCAATATTGTTAGTATGCACAAAATGAGTTCTGATAGGTCAACCAAGTTAGATTGCAAAGAGCCTTGTTATGGACTAAAAATACTGGTTTTCCTCTTGTCATTTTCAGATAATTCAGTTTCAGTGGGTATTATGCCTTCCAGTACAAAACATGCTACACAGAGGCTCAGGCATTGTTAAAAATGTGTACTTTGTGACTATATCTATCTATCTATCTATCTATCTATCTATGCATGCAAATGAATATGCAGATAAAAAAGTCAGTGTCTTTTGCAGCCATAGGATCTTGGTAAATATTTTTTGTGTAAGCTGAAAGGACAGGAAATACATCTAGATGGAAATCTAGCTACTAGGTTAGCTTGTTGCTTTTATCCTGGGTCCTGTGGCTGCCAGTAGTCTTTTGATATTCCAGGAAGCTTTCTGGAAACTCTTAACAAAGTTTGGCATGTATACATACGCTTTTTTAAAAAATAGCAAGACCTAGAATGTATTCATCTCTTTACTGATCTGTGTTTGATTGGGGCACAGACATTGTGGCTAATGTGTTTCACTGCAAGTGAGGAGTCTAGAGTGTCATTGGAAGAAAGAGTTCGGCCTCAGGTCACTCTGAGTACAGATGAAATGCCATCCAAGTACAGCATGTTTCCTTGGGATCAGAGTTTGTTAGACCTTGAGCAAAAAAAGGCCAACACTTCTCCTCTGGGGAGGCCTGAACCAGAGAATCAGAGAAAATGGTTTGTTGGACTTAAACCCAGCTCAGTGGATGAAAGTCACTCTTGAAGCAAAACAGTATTCTATGCCTAGGGCTTAGGCTTAGTAGACAATAACTGTTTTGTTTTTAAGATTGTATTTATTTATTTTAGAGAGAGAGAGAGAGATTAAGTGTGAGCAAGCAGGGGAAGGGACAGAGGGAGAGAAAGAATCCAAGCAGACCCCCCGCTGAGCACTGGATTTCAGGACCCCAAGTCATGACCTGAGCGGAAGTCAAGAGTCAGCTGCTTAATCAACTGAGCTACCCAGGCACCTCTCTTTTTTTTTTTTTATATAGACAAAACATTGTAAATGTTTTCTGTGCCAAATAGAAGCAGAAAAGGGACACAATTCATACATGTTTTAGGAACAGCTCATCTCGGGCCATTGCAAAATAGACAATGTAGTTACTTTGTAAAACACTGTGTGCATTATTAACTGCATGTAAAGTGACTCGGTGGGCATGTAACAATGTTCATGAGGTGATAGTCATGATAGTCATGATGACTGTGACTCCTTGCCAAGCCTCCTGCTCCAAAGGGGCTTTGCTGTCCTATCACCTTGTTCCCTCCAACCAAAGGGTGCACACCTCATTAATGGCTGCTCCCACCCTTACTCAGTGTCTGAACAGGTAAGTGATTCACCTTTAAACATGATATACTACGTCACCAGCTACAGACTAGATCTTGTACAGGATATTCTCAAAGGAATAATAATCGTGCAAATTTTGAACACCATGTCACATCCAGCGGGAAATGTGTTGTAATAGACCAGAATCTTGTTATGCAAATTGAACTTTGTGGACCAGCACCAATAATATCATTTGAGAAGTCATAGAAAAGTCCCATCTCAGCCCCATCACAGATCACTAAAGGTGATTTATAAGCATATAAAAATTTGCAAACTACTCCTTTAGACTATGCATTTAGAGTATAGGGCCCATGGCAGACACTTGATACATGTTCATTTTTGATTCTCACAAGTTATGAAGACCTAAGATATTGAAATCCTGGTACCAGTTCCAGGGCTGAGGACACAGCTTCAGAGGACAGGGCTGAGGGCATTTGCTGTTTTCTCACTAGAGAGAAGGGAAAAAGAAAAAAAAAAGAAGAAAGAGAGAAAGAAAGAAAGAAAGAAAGAAAGAAAGAAAGAAAGAAAGAAAGAAAGAAAGAGAAAGAAAGAGAAAGAAAGAAAGAAAGAAAGAAAGAAAGAAAGAAAGAAAGAAAGAAAGAAAGAGAGAAAACTAATGCTTGGGAAGCCTCTGCTTGGATTCATGACTAGGGTTTGT
>PITA01009838.1:0-75214 GCA_004023965.1 Spilogale gracilis
GCCCCCCCCCCCCCCCCCCCGCAAAGTGCCCAGGAACTGGGTTTGAGACCTTGCTCTGGTCCCCACAGTGTGAGATTTTAAAACAGTTACACAACTTCTCTGGGCTTTTGCTTCTTGGTTGGAAAGTGGGGCTGTGATGTCTGCTCTTGAGACCTCTGTGGTCCTGACTGAGGCCCACAGGGATGGCAGGGGAAATGAAGGGGGGGCTTTGGGAAAGGGGCAGCCATCGGATTGCCCATGCAGCAGTGTGGCTCCTACCCGGGTCCACCTCTCCCTACCACACACGGTCCACGCCGGCTATGCCCTTTCTTACACTGGGGGCAAGTGTTGCTTACAGCCAAAGCTGGAATGCCAAGGCCCCAGACAAAACAGTCAAAAGGAGGGCTCTCCCAACTTTACAACAGCAGGGCTGTCCTCTTCCTGTCTTGGCGCTGCCTGGAGCACCCAGTCCTCCACATGTCAGCAGACCAAGCAACTCACAGCCTCCTTCCCTAAGGAGCCACCTTCCCATCCTGGACGTTCAGTCCTACACTCTCCTGACCAGATGGGTGGGGAGGCCTGTCCTAGTCTGGAAATAATCCAGGGAGGAACCTTTTAGAACATCTCTTGCATACCATGTATTTGAGGTATCCTTCCTAATGTTTAATTTTAGAGCCCTTGCTGAAGCACAGACCTGTGTGTGTGTTGGGGGGGCGGGGGGGCAGGGCCGGCTGCTAGGCGCTCCGTGCTGCCAATTTACCGTGACCGCTCATGTCCCTCTAGGCCCAGAGCCAAACGGACCCATCAGTCTGGCTCCTACCCTGAACTACCAGTTCCAGGGTCGAAAAGGAAGGACTGCTGGGACAAATCCTTCCCGGAAATTAAGCTTTGACAATGTCCTTGTTGGGCATGAAGAACTGCCTGGAATGGCGATTGAAGAAGTTACAGCAGCTCCTTCCTTCAAGTTTTTAAAATTAACAGAGATGGAAAGTGTTCCGAAAGGGTCAGGGCTACAGGCAGGGAAAGGGCCAGGAGGGCCAGCAGGCAACGGGACAGCAGTGGGACACACTTGCCTGGCTTTTACCAGGTGCTCGGCATTGCTCTAACCCTTTCCAGGAATTCGTGCATTTAGGGAAATTGAAAACCACCCAAGTCATAGATTTGAGTTTTATCTCCACTCTACAGACAGGCAGACTGAGAGACAGGATTTGATTAACTTGCCCCAAGTCAGAGGGAGGAGCAGAACCAGGAGGAACCAAGGCGATCTGGATGGAGGCACCAGACCGTCTCCATGACTTGACATCTCACCGGCAGAATCCTGGTATTCATCACAGACTACCTGTCCCCATGAGAACCCAGGACTGGATTCCCGCGTCTCTGCCTTGGTTTCTCTGATGTACTGGAGGACGAATAAGCAACTTGCTGCATGTGTGATGGTTACTCATGGAGGAAATTTAGAACTGCATCTATCCATGTAGCCACACGAATCAGTTGTCATTTACTGGATGTTTACTGCCTTGAGGGATATTATTACCTTGGATGTATAGATGAAACCTTCCAGACCTGATCAGGTCACCCCATGGCATGGTCTTGAGGCACCTTGTATGCCTTCTAACAAGTGTCACAGTTGTGATGAGTTATTTATGTAATAATCTGCTTAATCCTGTGTGTTATTCACTAGATGAAAATGCCATGCGGGCGGGAACCAGCTCTGTTTTGTTCTGAATCTCTATGGTCTAACATACCCCCAGCACACAGTAGACTCTTAAAACCTAATAAATGAATGAACGTAGAAACTGATGCTCAGAGTAGCTAAGCAGTTCGCCTAGGCCTGCTGGGATGCAGACCCCACAAGGCTTTCATCTGTTCAGTGCTATATGCACCGTGACTCGAACAACGTACACAGCCCGTGCTCACATAGTAGGTGCTCACCAAGAAATATCTGTTGCATGAATGCAAAAAGTCACACACTTTGTAGTTAGTGGTCCTGGGATCATGAACCCCAGCCTGTTGGTTTGCTGCTTCTGTTGTTAACACTACCCTGTACTGAGTATACACCCTCTCCTGTTCCCTCTGGCTTACCATTCCAGGTCCCAAAAATCATCTCTATCACACTGGACCTTCTGTGTGTCTCGCTCAAAAAAAGCAGACCTAGCTTGCGCTAGAAGCCAGATCAGGAAAGCCCTAATCTCAAAGGCAAATAAGCTAACAAGTCTACTCTCCACTCTACTCTCCACAGTCTTTGACTATCCCTGAGGATGCTTCTGTCCAGGGAAGGGGAGGACAAGCCACTCTTCCAGTCCCTTGAGCCCCAGCTTCCTTCCCCTCCATCCATACCATCCATCCCACACCCTGAGTCCCAGAGCACCTGCTGGCCCTCTATCTGCTCTCCCGAGAGGGCTCCACAGACTCCACAGGGTCCGTGGGAAGAGACAGGAGACTCTGCTGAGAGGACAGAGTCCAGGTAGAGGCACAAAGGCTACAGGAGGTCAGGCTCACCCGGGACGCAGAGGCTTCTCCAGCCGTCTCCACAGCCCACCCGCCCGCAGGTCCCTGCGGGGCCACGGACATTCCTGTCACATGTGCATGGCAGCTGACTGAGGGTGAACGGGAGAACGGCCTCTGATCTCCTCCTCCTAGGGACAGAGAGCCAGGTCTCAGTGATACACACTTGTATCTGACCTCCCCTTTTTCAGCTTTCCAGAAGCTCTCCATCTCCTCCTTGGGCAAGGCATGGACAGCAGGCCAGGATCAAGCCTAAGAGGTCCCCAGAAGAAGCAAGTCCCCCCAGAGGTGTCCTGGAGGATGAAGCTAGGGTCTGTCTGAGCACCAAGCAGAACAGAAGCTGGCAGCAACCCCGAGAGAATCCTAGGACTGAGGGCTGAGCTGGTACCAGTCACTCCCAGCGCTGGGGCTGGGCTCCCTAGCCCAGGTCTCAGGTTGCGGGGTGTGGACCCCTGATGCTGACTCACCCCCGGGGCCCTGTCACAGGCTGCAGCTAGTAGTGGCTGCCAGGCACGCAGGTTCCGCTGCATCAGAGCTGCCCCACCCCTCCCATCTGCCCCTCTGGCCCTGTCTTAGGGGCACTGGGCATGGCTCTTTTTTTGGCTCCTCTGGCAGATACAGAAATGTTTCTAGCAGCCCAAAGTCTCTGCTTGGACCTAAGCAGGGGGAGATAACTAGAAAAATTAAGGGCTATCCTGCTCCTCGTGGTCACACCTTCTGATGAAGTGCCCAGGTTACCAAGGGCTGGATGACTCAGTTGAGGATAATCTATTACACATGGGAGACCCTCTCAGAATGGCAGCAGGAGAGGGGGAAGGGCACCCCCCCAGCTGTCTCCAGGTTAGACCTTGGCCTACCTTCCTGTCTTTCTGGATACACAGAGACTAAGGACTTCTCCACCCTCATGCCTACTCCATTCCAGTCTTGGCCCACCCACCCCATCAGGCCTCTGCCCTTCCCTCCCCCACCGCAGTGCCCCCCTCCTGGGCCACCTCCTCGTGTCCTTGCGCTCCCTTCTGCTGCCACAGGAGAAAGCAGCCAGAACACTTACTTCTTTGCCTCAACAGAGAATGGGGGGAGGATGCCGCAGAGGGAGAGATGGGGCTTTGGAGGTCCCTACACACACCATGGGCTGGGGGTGTCTGGAAGGCACCTGTGGAATGTGGGAATAGAAGGGGAGAAAGAAGAAAGGAGGAGGGACTGGGTTAATGGGTAGGAGAAGGATAAATCATCTACCCTTTTAGTTAAAAAAATAAATCCCCCCTGTCCTAAGAGAAAGGGGGGTGAACAGAGACAGGGGAAGGAGGGACCCCAGATGGGGAGGTAAATGAAGGAGTCCAGAAAAGCAGGTGGGGTTGTCTGGGCCTGGGTCTGGGAGCCCAGCCCTGGGGAGAAGGGCTGAAGCGGGATGGGACGTCCTAGGTCGTGCTGAGTCATGAGATTTAGAGAGACTAGGGGTGCTTCCCTCCCCCTCTCGCGTCCCTGTCCCAGTTCCAGTCGACCCTCACTTCCAGAGTCCCTGGAGTCTTTCCCTCCGCCCCTGCTGACCCCCCTACCCCGCCACCTCCCTGATCCAGGGTCTCTGCCTCCTAGAGCCCACAACCCTCCCTCTCCCTCCCACGACGGCGGGGCCGGAGGTCCCTGAAGCGTGAGGCGCGAGCGAAAGAAATTGGGTTGCAGACGGCCCTGGCGGGCGGGGGGCGGGGGCGAGACGCGGGGTGGGGGGTGTCCAGGAGACAGGGCGGGAGCTGCGGGGACGCAGAGCTCCGGGGGACGTCGGTCCGCGGTTCCGCTCTGCACCTCATCCCTCCGCTCCCCCTCCGCCCAGAGACCAGAGAGGAAAGCTGATCCCTCCTCTCGCCCCAAGCCCGCAGAGTCCGCGGTCTCCTCGCTCCTCGGGTCCAGCTTCCCAAAACGACCCTTCCAGCCGCATGCGTCCAAACTCCCCCCGAAGGACGGTGCGGGCGCCCGGACCCCTTGGCCCCGAACTTCCCCCGGCAGCCCCCTCGGCCCACCCAATGGCCCCTCGGCTCAGTAGCGGAAAACCCGCCCTGGGAAGAGAAACTTTGGAGGGGGGAGTCTGTGTCCCCCCTCACGAGCGGGAGGACGGACTTACCCGGAGCGGGTAGGCAGGAAGGATCCCGTGTCCCCGAAGTGAGGAGGCGGCGGGCTGCAAGGGCGCAGTGCTGGCCACGGTGCAGAGGGGCGTCCGTTCCCCCGAGGCCCGGAGTCCCCGCTCCGCCCCGGCCCTAACTCGGTCCGAAGTGCCTTTGCCGCAAGACTTGCTGAGCTTAGCAGTCTGCGCCGAAGCGGCGGCAGGAGGCGGCTGATGGATGGGCGAGCGCCGGGAGCGCTGCAGTGAGGGGAGGAGACGCGGCCGCGGGGGGCGGGGCCGGCGGGGCGGGAGGGGCCGGGCCGGGGCGGGGCGGACCTGCCCTGCCGGGCCGGGTCCCCTTCGCTCCCCTGCCTCCCGCTCAAGGTCACGGCTGCCCCTCGGGGTCTGAGAGAGTGCGACCCGGAGCCGCCGTCCTCGTCCCCACCCGAGATGGGCTGTCACTCTCGAGCCAGCTCCCTCTCCCAATCCCCGGAACCCACTGCAGCTCAACGCTCCATCATTGGCCTCAGGAGCCCCCGTTGCCATTTGGGATCTCTGAGCCCCTCTCCCCACCCAGTCCTCCAAGTAAGGCCACCTGGAGGGTAGGGGTTTCTGAACCTAAAGGGCTGATGACGAAGAGGGGGGTGCTTGGGAGAAGTTATAGGTGGAGAATACGGTTGGTGGGGTAGGAAACCCCGGGGGGGTGACAAGGAAGGGAGGGAGGATCTGGAAGGAGGTGGAGAGGAAAAGAGGAAATTCCCATTTATTAAATGACACGGCTTTCCATACAGGTTGGTTTCTTAATGCTTAAGACATCCTTTAAGGTGGGGGTCATGAGCAGTTTGCAGGGAGGAAACGGCCCCTGAATGGTAGGTACTTTGGCCCAGCAGCCACAGGCACACAGTAGGGGGTAGTATCGAAGAGCCCAAAAGGGGCGGGGAAGTTGGTAGTACAACCCGGGGAGGGGGCGGGGGCAGCACCAATTGCTTCCAGCATAATTTGAATATCCACTCTAACTCTTAAGGAGTCAACTTTTTTAAAAAAAACATTTTATTCATTTATTTGATAGAACAGCAGCTAGGGAGGGAACACAAACAAGGGGAGTGAGAGGGAGAAGCAGGATTCCCCCGCCCCCCAGAGGGGAGCCGGATGTTGGGCTGATCCCAGGTCTCTGGGATCATGACCTGAGCGGAAGGCAGAAGCTTAACAACTGAGCCACCCAGGTGCCCCAGGAGTCAACTTTTATAATAGGACATCAGCACCCTACTTCTCTCCTATGGGTGCTGGGAGATTCTCCCACCCAGATCTGGCCTGACTTCAGTTCTCAATCCCTAGTTACCAAGTGGAAGACTAGGTGCAGGATTGCAAAGAGGAAATGGGGTTTCTGGCTTGGAGGCAGGGAGGGAAGCCGCAGGGGAGGGGGTGCTTTCAGGTCACTTTGCTAATAATGCCAGGTAGAACACAGACCATGCCCGGCCACCTTGCCTCAAAGCAAGGGGGCAGGGCTGCCACTCAGTCGCTCTCACAAAAGAGGTGATGAAGATTTTAGGGAGTCTTAACAGAGACTGAAGCTGTGCCCATCATCCCCGACCATCGGAAGTCATCCCCACTCACCTTCAGGGCATCTGCAGCAAGGGGCTGAGGAGGAAGTGGGGATTTGAGTCTGAATCTGTGAGGGACAGAACCAGACTAATAAGTCATCCAGCTGACCTACACTTTCAAAGAGGACACTCAGCCCAACCCTTAGCCGGCCACATCCCAGGACTTGTTGCTTCACTAGAGGGGCCCAGTTTGCTCCTTCATGTCGATGAATTCGCAAAACATTCATGCAGGAGGAGGCCAAAGAGAGCTGCAGTCTCCTCACACAGGACCTGGCCAAACTAACTGGTCCCACTCACCGGCCACCACTTGTCTCACCTTGTGACCAACCTGCTGCCCCCAAGTTCTCCAAAGTCCACCTGGGAGCCCGGGGTGGAGGGGTAGAAGCAGCCAGCCTGCCTTTCCAGACTATATAGACCGTCAATGCTGCAATCGGTTTGGTTAAGTGAAAAATGTGTTGTCCCCAGCTATGCCCTTAATGTTCTTTTAATTCATCAGGACCAGCAGTGTCTGGGTTACAAACCTAATCAGGAGCTCAGCAGCCCTCCTGCTTATTCCCCCAGGCTTCATCCACCCCCTCCACACCCAGCCAATTATCCAGTACTTTACTTTTCAACCATTGGTCCTTGTAAAAAGATGAGCCCTTGGAAGTCTTAGAGCGCCATCCCTGACTTGCAATCTCTCCTGATGGGACCATCCAGGTTTCAATTTTCTGGTTTTCCGCAGGTAGCAGAGAGGACAGAGCAGGGAAGAGCACCATCCTCCCCCATCTCACCTCTCCTCTCCGCGGGACAGCTTCCCTGTGTCCTCCCCAGTGGGTGGCTTCTCTTCAGTTTAAATAATCCCGTGCTGGGCCTACCTCTCCCAAGGCTAGCACTTGGATTGTTTTCCGTTCATTCTAGTGGACTCTTTGTCTTCACAAAGCTTTTCAAAGCTCTGCTTGTCATCAGAGCAAATGGAAGAGAGCCGGAGACAGGTGAGTCCACCTTACCGCAGGCCCCGGGGGGCCAGCTCCTGTTTCCTGCTTCTGGTTCTCACACAGGCGACACTAACACCGCCTCCCCCAAGCTGCTGTTTCCATCCTCCCTCCCCTACACACGCCTGTATTTCTCTTCTATTGTTACTGACAACTAAGCAAACAAGGATTAAACTCCACTGAAGAAGCAACACCTGCTTTACAGACGGGCATTGAGCAAACAGTTGTAAAAACTTCCTTAGATGCAATTCCTGTCACTAAAGATCTTGGTTTTCATTTTCTGATCTGAGTTTGTGGACATACCAATTTTAAATTTTATTAAATTAACATATTTCATACTAAAATCACTTAACTTTCAGATATTGCCTAGAAATGTTTTTAATCCAGAAGATATTAATTCATTAGATGGAGGAAGGGGGAAGAAACATGAATAAAGTTAAATATCATACAATCCAGGGCAGTGATGACCCCAGCATTATTCTATCCCAGCAAAAATTATCTCCAACAAATACTCTACCTGCAAGAACATTCTGGAACTGTGGATGAAACCAAAAGAATTCAGTGTTCCTATTTATCCCAAGTTGGTGTGTGGGGTTGAATGAGAAAATTTCCTGAGGCAGAACTACTAAGTCAAATTTTGAGAGGGGGTATAGGAGCTAACTCCAGAAATCCCTAAGTATGTGTGGTGTCTAATAATATTCAGTCTGGAGTTCTGTGATTTTTATTTTTTTAATATTGTATTTATTTATTTGAGAGACAGAGAGCACATGCTGGGGAAAGAGGCAGAGGAGAAGGAGAAGCAGATCCCTGATCCCCCACTGAGCAGGGAGCCAGACAGGGGGTGGGGGTGGGGGGTGGTGTTCAATCCCAGGACCCTGGGATCATGACCTGAGACAAAGGCAGATGCTTAACTGAGCCACCTAGGCGCCCCTGGAGTTTTAGACTTTTAAGATGTAATAATAATCATTTCTTGTTTGGAAAGAAAAAAATTATCTAATCTACATAATATCTTAGGTTTAAATTAAAAATAAAAAAACCTGGTCTCCAGAAGGCCAACTCCCCCAAGAAGCTGACTGAGTGGACTGTAATTATTAATTCCCCATGCAGTGAACAAAACAATAAATAAAATGGAGTCAAATAAAACTCTTAAGTACAACAGAATGAGGAGGAGGGTGAAGAAGGACTTCCTATCTATAATTTTACCCTCTTAGAGGGGAGGCATTCTAATGTTTTCAGGACCATATCTGGCATATAAAAGAAATTCACAAAGTCACAAATAATAATCTCAGAATTTTATCAGATTCCAAGAACTAATGAATATCATGGAGATGTCATCTTTTTACATTCTTCTATCCCCTAACTTGTCTGAAAATTATTTTCCTTCTCAGATTCAAAGGGAGTAATAATATTAGGTGTGCCTGGCTGGCTCAGTGAGAAGACTGTGAGACTCAATCTTGGGGTCGTGAGTTCGAGCCCCACATTGTGTGTAGAAATTATTTAAATAAATAAAGCTTTAAAGTTTTTAATAAAGATTATATAAATAAGAATTTAAATAACTTAAATAGAGATTATTTAAGTAAAACAAAAGACAAAAGGAGTAATAATTGTGACCACCCGAATAGACTAGTCCTCCTTCCTCAGGGAGGCACCTGTCACACAGCTTCACATCCTAGGTAAGTTAGTTTGAGCATTTTTTTCATTCCTCTATTTTTTTTTAAAGATTTTATTTATTTGACAGGTGAAACACAGCTAGAGAGGGAACACAAGCAGAGGGAGTGAGAAAGGGAGAAGCAGGCTTCCCGCCGAGCAGGAAGCCCGATGTGGGGCTCGATCCCGGGTCTCCAAGATCATGACCTGAGCCGAAGGCAGTCGCTTAACCAACTGAGCCACCCAGGCGCCCCTTTTTCATTCCTCTAATAGAGGAAATGGTTCTTCTGGATTAGTCTGCCCAATGTCCAAACTGCCTCCTTCTCCAGCCACTTCCCCTCACACTTCTAGTGAATCCAAAAAGAAGCAGGAGATGGTATGCGCAGAGATGTGTTTGCTTCCCGGAATGTGAAGAACGAGTGACTGAGAATTAGAAATGATACAAGGGTAGGATGTCTCTTCTTCCCAGGGAGTGAACATGAGCTTTGAAGCTCCCATCATTGGGGCACCCGGCTGATTCAGTCGGGAGAGCATGTGACTCCATCTTGGGAACAGGAATTGGAGCCCCACATTGGAAATAGAATTTACTTTGAGGAAAAAAAACAACTTAACCCAGAAATAAAGCTACCCGTCATCACGGGGATGGAAAACAAGTCAGTTGAAACACTGAGTAATTAACGTTGGCCCTTTAATATTCCCGTGTCCATTAAAACCCTCCATAAAGTGAGGCTATATCACAGATCTGCCCTTGGGGTGTGCCCTAGCTGTGGGAGGGAAGCACCAGAAGCCAGAGCAGAGGACATCTGGGGAAGAAGCTCTAGGATTGATATACTCTTTGCTTGGGTGTCCCAGGGTCATCTGCCCCCCTCCTCTCAGTCTTAGGTGCAAAATCTCGTGAACTGCGGACTCATGGACTCATTCATGTACTCATCACCATCCAGTCAACAAAATTTTACCATCACCAAGGATATTGTCTGCCAGGCACCCTGCTAGGGCCTGGCAACATGGAGGTGAACATCAAAGGAGTTCAGAGCCTAGTTAGGGAAGAGGGCGGGAAATCAGCAGCCACAATGCAGGGAGTGGGACAATATGCACCAGAAGAGTCTGTGGTGCATGGGGGCTGGAAAGAGCCACCGACTCAACAGGGTAGGAGGGCAAGAAATAATGACAGGCTTCCCTGATGCGAGAACCTTCAGCTGCCCTCAGAGGAAGGGCTGGTTGTCCAGGTAGGCGATGAAGGGAAAGGCACTCTGGGCAGAGACAACAGTAGTAGGTGAAATAAGATACTGCACTCACCAAGTCAGAAAGCTGTGACCTTGGGCACATTTCTTAACCTCTCTAAAGCCTCCATTTCTTTCTCTGTTGGATACTTTACTGTCCTTTAAAAAAAAAAGTTTCTATTTATTTGAGAGAGAGACACACAGTTAGAGAGGGAACACAAGCAGGAGGAGTGAGAGAGGAAGAAGTAGGCTTCCCACGGAGCAGGGAGCCCGATGTGGGGCTCGATCCCAGGACCCTGGGACCACGACCTGAGCCGAAGGCAGAGGCACAATGACTGAGCTGCCCAGGCGCCCCACTTTACTACCTACCTTAATGCATTGTTGTGAAAATTAAATAATGTAATGTTTATAAGCATTGAGCAGGGTCTTGATAAAAGGCAGTGAGTACTATTCTTAGGAAAATGAAACTTGCTCCCCGGGGAGCTATGGAGTGAGGGGTGGCTTTGGGGACTCATGAAAGGTAGAAAGGCGAAAGTAACATCATAATGGGTCCCACAGATCAGGCTTGTTTGGATTTTCTTCAGAAAGCGATAGAAAGCATGACGGAACACAAGAAGTGCTGGACAAGTTTTATGCTTTGGAAAAACTACTCACACAGGGAGTTGGTTTGGAGGTCCCATAAGGTCCCTTTCCCCTGCTGGCTTCTCAACAGATGCAGTATGAGCAGTGCTTAGCAATTGGGCTTCAGGAGCCCAGTTGTCAGGATTCAAATCACAACTTGCCTCTGACAAGCCATCAGGCAAGTTAGGGGACTTCACAGGGATGTGCTGAGGATTAACCAAGGGGATCCAGCTCCTGGCACGGTGCCAGACACCCTAGTAAGAACTCAGTAGTAATTACTGCTTCTGGCGCTAGGAGGCAGCAAGAAGAGTCTCCTCCTTTGCCCCAGAGCGCGTGAGTCACTGTAACTCCCAGGGAACTTCAGCAAGTCTAGAAGCCAGCTCAGCTAGGGCAAGGTACAAAAAGGACTGAGCACCCTGAGTCGGCCCTCCGCACCCTAGGGCGCTGTTCTTAGGTGGCCGCTCCTGTCTGGACTGAAGAGGGCTGTGTGTGTGCAGCTAAGCCCCACAGGCAATGCAGGCCTGCGGGGTTTCATTGCCTGCGGGGTTTCCATGAGGGTTAGGAGCCACGGACCATAGCTTCTGGCCCCACAAGAACAGCTGAGCTTGGGCCGGGTCCTGGGTCCTCTTCCCAGTCAGGCCAGTCACCTGGAGACTTTCCATACTTGGGCTAATGCAACTTTCATCACTAAAGGTCTTGGTTTCCTCCTACTGACTTGTTCTTGTCGCCATGAACACAATGAATATGCCCACTGAGGGGACTTGGCTCCTGGCGGGCAGAGGTGCTGGGAGAGAGCTGAGGACAGCCACTGCCTGCCCCCAGGAAGCTCCTGAGGGCAGGGTCCCTGCACACAGGCCTATAGGCCCGCACCCTGAGGCAGCAGTTACCGGGGTGTTAATGAGGCAGCTGAACACCCAAACCAGTTTAAGAGAAAAATGTTCACTCAGTTCTCTAAAAATAAGGCTCCTGTAAGCCTCAGCCTACTGGTGGTGGGAAGGAGAAAACCCACAGCATTGAAGAGCAGCAGAAGGTTTGCTGGGGAATTTTTAGGAATGGATGATTGCTTAGGGGAGCCAGAGGCTAGACTCCAGGGTACTCAGAGGTCTTCCATCTTGTTTTTATGGGTTCAGACCCTGGAAGCAGACTATTTGGGTTTGAATCCTGGCTCCTCTATGTACCAGCTAGATGGCCTTCAGTCTTAACCTAAGTTCCAGTTTCTCATCTGTAAAATGGGTATAAGTGCTAACCTCACTGGGATGTTGTAAGACTAAACGAATTCATATATGCAAAGTGCTCAGAATGCCCAGCACATGCTAAGGGCTGTCTTGGTCTTTAACATTTCTCATCACCGTACATAGCATTTCTTTGCCCGAAATGCCTTCTTCCTCAGCTTGCCCTGGACATACATCTTGTTCTGGTTTCACTGTGAATCCTTCCAGGTGCTAAGCAGACTCATGGGATCATTTCCCTTCTTCTCCACTCACACAAGCAAGAGAGTTTGTATCCAAGCGTCCCACTCTGAGTCAAGACCTGTTCCTACTCAACAGCTGGAACAATTTGCTATCCCTGTTTAACTCACCTTAGGTGGTGCTCTAGGCAGCTGTTGTCAAACTTAGGTGGGGGAGGGAGGATCAATGTCCCTGGGGATCTGGTAAACCAGTCTTAATTTTTCTTAGAAGATTTTGTCAGAGAGAGCACAAGTGGGGAGCTCTCCACTAAGCAAAAAGGTGGATGTGGGACTCGATCCCAGGATCCCAGGATCATGACCTGAGCCAAAGGCAGACACTTAACCGACTGAGCCACCCCAGCATCCCAACCAGTCTGTTTTGTATGCATTAAGCCTTCATCCTCAGCAAGGCCACATGGTCATTTTGGTAGGGACATAGTTCAAGTTTCAGCTTTTCACTTTTCTGAAGCCTTGCTCTACTCTGGCTCCATCACAATTATGCCTGCCCACTAAAGAAGAAACTTTGTTCACATAGATTCTTTCTGTTAAACTTGGAGCTCCTTGGGTGCAATGTCCATGTTCTATCCATGCTGAGTCTACAAAACTTAGTGAGGGGCTCAGAATATAGGAGGTGCTCAATATGCTGGAAACATGATTAGGGTAGCCAGCAGTTTAGGAATTTGCTCGGCCTTAGGTGGAATGAGGACCCAAAGCCTGGGCTTTGATCTTAAGCCTACAACTCAATCTCTTCCTAAATAGCGAGTTAGAAAAAAAAAAAAAAAAACCCAACCCTGAACTCTATAAAGTGGTTAACCGCATTAGTCTGTGTCTGAAGGCAGATTACAGAGAAGCAAAGATGTGGAGAATGATCTTGGGGGTCCAAGCCTATTTGGGTTTGAATCCTGGCTCACCACAATCCACCACCTCCCATCCAGTGTGCTCCATACCAGCTCTGGGATCCAGGTAGGAAAGCAGCCCGATCCTGGTCCTCTGCTGCCCTCTTGTGTTGCTTATTAAGCTTGTCCTGAGGTCCTGGCAAACACTGCCCTTCCTCTCCTCTAACCTCATGCTGCCTCCACCTCACAGCTGCAGTGTATTAGAGGATTAATACTAGAAGAAAGAGAACTGTGATTGCCATTAATTCAGACTAGGAAATAGACCGCTATCTTCCTGGGCAAAAAGGCCATAGCCTTCCCCTTTAGGAACCCTGAATGTCCTTCCTTCCAAGGATCTGGATGTGGAGCAAGAGAAATACTGATGCATTCCCTATTTCAAATTCTAAAGCTAACCACCCACCCATACCGAGGGAAATATTACTTCATATCTGTTACAGGATTAAATAATAGATGTAAAGCCCCTAAGAATACTGTTTATTTTGTATAGCATTTTTATTCATTTTATTTGACGAAGAGATAGACACCACGAGTAAGCAGAGCAGCAGGTAGCGGAAGAGGAAGGAGCAGGCTCTCCACCAAGCAGGGAGCCTGATCCCAGGACCCTGAGCCCAAGGCAGTCGCTTAACCCACTGAGCCACTCAGGCGCCCCTACATAAGCATTTTTAAAAAGGACATAGGAGGGGCACCTGGGTGGCTCAGTGGGTTAGGTGACTGCCTTCCGCTCAGGTCATGATCCTGGAGACCCAAGATTGAGCCCCACAGCAGGCTCCCTGCTCGCAGGAGGCCTGCTTCTCCCTCTCTCTCTCTCCCTACTTGTGTTCCCTCTCTAGCTGTGTTTCTGCCAAATAAGTATTTTTTTAAAAATTGTTTTAAAAGGACACAGGAATGTGGTAGAGACCACAGCACAGTGGAAAAAAGAGCCATGTATTTAACAGCATATGGGTTGAGGTCTGGGTCAGCAACTGGCTTCATAGAAATTCTATCCGTATTCTAGCTCAGCTCAAGTCCTACACCCTTACCGAAACTTTCTCAGTACTCCATCGCCACCTAGCAAAGATAATGATCAGCTCCTATATCTGCTTCCCTGAGGACCCAGCCACTATGGATTCATAGAAAGCCCTCAATTATACATGTCAGTTTCATTATGGCCTCTTTTCCATTGAGGGTGGCCTTGAGGGAAGAAACAGGCTTTCCATCAGCGCACCTCACTCCTCTTTATCAGGCCAGACTTTCTCTGGGGTTGTCCCGTATATCATAATCCCTGCACTAACATGGCCTTTGTTCCTAACCTCTACTTTTCCCATTTACCCTTGGACTTATAAACCTATTCTAAAGCCAAAGTCAGGAAAGGTAGTGTACAAGAAACTCCTAATAATATTAAAGATAGCCTCATTTGTTTCCCTCCTGGTCAATCTAAACAGGACAAACCTCCATCAACATGACCTAGAAGATCCATGGCATTTATGGTAGCCGAGTAGTGCTCTCTGGTGGCCAAGCCTGGAGTGACAGGCAGGGTTGCCTCTACTAGTGGCTCCCTCCAGGGATGTGTACCCATGGTAAGACTAGAAGTCTGAGAGCTTCCGTATCCAGCTGCACTTTTTTAGATTTTGTTTGACAGAGAGCACAAGTAGGCAGAACACCAGGCAGAGGAAGAGGGGAGGCAGGAACCTGATCAACTGAGCACCCACTGTCTATATTCCTTCTTCAAACTCTGCTGTTTTCTGGACACCACTTCCCCTGGATTCAGTAAGAAGCCCCACTCTAAGCTGTTCATTTCCCTCCTTGACTTTCTTGCGGGGGGGGGGGGATGGCGGTGACAATGGAGTGGGAGAGCACTCCGTGGGCGTCACTCACACCCACCATGCCTGGTCATCTTACAAGGCATACATGACAAGGTTGAGAGGCCCAGCCCCTCCTCTCATGAAAATGCCTGCAGACACACGGGTCTCTGGCAGGGCCAGCACTTTCCATGGCACACGTTATGGATCACATGTACTCAGTGTCTGTCCGGAAAAGGAAACTTGAGGGCATTTTGCCCAACTGGGAGTGGCCACTTCAAGGCTAGTGATGGCTCCTGGGTGTCATGTCATCTCTAGAAAATAAAAAGCCCCTCACTACCTGAGTCACAACAGAACAAATGACCCGCTGGTGACTGACCCTGAGTCATATTTGCACACTTGTCCCCTACTGTCTGGAGACAAGAGGAAGGTGGGGGCTGGGGCAGAGGGTGAAGCAGGATCACCAATGCCAGGAGCCAATATGCTGAGTCCTTTGAGACTCAGAGCCCTGGACTAGGAACCAACAAAGCACATTGAGGGATTGGTTCGTCCAGGTCGTCTCCTCACGTTCTGCAGTCCACCTATCCCAAGACTGGCTCTTTTTAGTTTTCACACCTGTGAAACAAGGATACTTGCTACCTACCCCTTGAAACAGTACCCTAAGGAACAATGTCCATGATAATCCCTTAGCATTAAAGGAACAAAATTCTCAGTGTGCTGTAACTGGTCAGTGGATAGAGACAGCCGCAGAAGCCACAGCTGATCTTTTGTAGCTAAGCCTTCTCCTGGTAGCTTAGAAAGTCTCACAAGAGCTGGCCCAGGTGACTTCAAACACAGGAGACGCTCTTCCAGACCAACTCTAGCTTAAGCTAAGCTTGATATTCTTCCTGTAAAAGACACTGATAGTCTTGGCCTGAGAGGCGCTGGTAATCTCTCTTTTCTGATCACCTGTGGAGCCATATTTGTTCCAAATCCTATACTAGCTCATCTGTGAGTAATTATATTTTAATTATTACATAAACCAGTGAAGTGTGTGAAAAGAATCTGTATAAAAACTAGATTGGGAGAGTCAGTAAAGCAGATGACTGGCTGGCTCAGTCAGTAGAGCATGTGACTCTTCATCTCAAGGTTGTGGGTTCGAGCCCCATATTGGGTGCAGAAGTGACTTGAAGACTGAGCTGCTTATAAAACTTGCTATTAAATTTGATGGAGGTGAAACTATAGACTGGAGAAGTGAGTAAATTATCTAGAATTCTGAAGTCCAGTTCCTTCACAACGTCCACATTCTTTATCCGTTTTAACAGAAGACCAGGCTAGGGCACCTGGCTGGCTCAGTCAGCACAACAGGCAACTCTTGATCTCGGGATGTGGAGTTCAAAGCCCCATGTTGGAGGTAGAGTTTACTTTATTTTTTTTTTTTTTAAGATTTTATTTATTTGACATAGAGAAACACAGCGAGAGAGGGAACACAAGCAGGGGGAGTGAGAGAGGGAGAAGCAGACTTCCCGCCGAGCAGGGAGCCCGATGTGGGACTTGATCCCGGGACCTGAGCCGAAGGCAGTCGCCCAACCAACTGAGCCACCCAGGCGCCCCTAGAGTTTACTTTAAAAATGCACAACTTTTTCACACTCACCTTTTTAATTAACTGTCACACTACCTGTTCCGATCATATGTAAAAGGGGCACTCTTTCGTTCAAATTCCTGCTGAAATTACGGTCAGTGAGCAACCAGTGGCTTGGGACAATAGGAGTCAGCGCTTGAAACTGTACCCCTCTCCAACCTCTAGCTAGGTGAGACGGCCAGGAGCTAGAGGTGGTTTTTTTTGGAAAGGGTGTCTTTGGGCATTTATTTTCAAAAAATAACCTTTGTTTCCTCAGAAAGGTAACTTTTTAATTTCTCTATTTTTCCACCCCAGGAGAAACAAAGAATAATCCTTTAGCCTCCACTCACCTGGAACAGATCAAATGGCATCACAATTCCATCGCTCGATGGCAATGCAGCAGGTTATCCTGAAAATAAAAGATATATCCAAACTCACCATGCCCCAGGCCTTCATCCTATACAACTAACCCAGACCCAGAACAGGGAGCTGGATGGCCTGTCGTTGCCTGCGCTTAAACGTCCCATTCATACTGACAGAAATGTAAGGACGCGTTCCTCTGTAAGGAGTCATGAAACATGAAGACTTTACATAAACTTGGAAGAAGTGAAATATACACTTTACAAATTGATTCTTTATACTTTCAAAATGGATTTACAACAGTATTACTTTACACAAGTTCCTATTTTACACAATGTTTTGTTTAGGCAGCTTTTCAGTAACATTTCTATTACAAGTTACACATGGAACCTCTCGGAAGGTTGGGAGGCTTGAGGAGTCACATGCAAGGGGCTGATGACAGGGGCAAAAGGTGTGAGGCCATCACTCTGGTGCTCAACTAGGAGCTGAGAAAGGACTCCAACTCCCCTATAGAGCTCTATCAAGGCACTGGGATCTTCACTGTTTTCTTCAGCTCTTCTTTCCAACAGGTAAACTTTCATCAGAAGAGGACTGTTTTCTACAACAATATGGCAAAGAAAGGCCTTTTAATACGGGCTGACGCCTACCATAGACTAGCACAGTCAGGTACTGAATGGTGATGGGTAATGACTCTGAGATATTTATTCAATTCTACCTCCTGTTACAGGTACACAGCATCTACAATCCATTCCAGTCTGTGTTGTATGGCAAGCAATCTAGGCAGGATTGAGCCCAGGACACCCACGGGCACCAAGTTATCACTCAGTGCCTGATCCAAGCCAGAGGTAGGTCAAATACCCATTGCCAAATACCCAGGCAAGATTATAAATGAAAAAACAGGAGAGGCAGAAACCCATTACAGAAGGGCCTTCAGAGGTCAACAAAAGGTACAAGGCAAGACCCAGTGTTACTCCCTTCCAGGCAGGCATCCACTTTGTCCTCAGGGTTATCCTGCATAAACACCCAAAGGGTCATGTTAATTTTAATAGCCAATTAAGTGAATCCCACATACTTCTGCCAAAATAAAGAACTGAAGTCTCAAGATCTTTATATATGACTTTTTAAAGCTCTATATGAGAACGAAGCAGGGAAACTCGGGCTTTTACCAACCTCCACCACCATGGATGAGATCTCTGGCTTTAGACTAACCTAGAGATAGAAAAAAGGAGTTCCACACCTCCCAGGATGCTGAAATGAAATTGTAAAAGCAGTCCATCTCCTTTACAGCTAATCCAAATTACATCTTTTTCCAGCCTAGAGCCTACATAAGAAAAAAACCCTCTCTTGATTCCACATGAGAAATCCTCTAGAGTCAGATCTGGAAGAAGGAAAAACAAAAACACAAGAGCCACTGGCATGAGGCAGGGGCACTCATCCACCCTTTGGTGCTTAGTTCACTAGACTCCTTCACCCTCCTGGCTCAGACTCCAGCTAATAGTCCTTCCCTCTCACAACTGCCACAGCCACAGGACCACTGAGATGAAGTGTCAGTTTCTCTATGTGTTTTCTCCTCTTTCTCCCGGTGTAGTTTCTCTAGGACACAGGCCGGCTTCCCAGCTAACACACAGTAAACAAGGTTTTTAGATAACATCACTTTGTAGCCGATCTGGATACTTGACAGAAGGTATCAATTAGAAGGCAGAGGTTCCTCTGTTCATTGGCTGTGAGGCAAGCAACAGGAGACCTGGGAGATACCCCCCAGGCTGTGTCATTCACCAGCAGTGCAAGTGGGCAGCTGACAGCTCTCTCCAACTTCAGTACCATTATATATGGAAATACCAGTGGCTCTCTCACGGGGGAGGGGGTCGTAAATACACACATTCTTGCCCTTCCCCCCAACTCGGAGAGGCAGAGAATCCGTGTCACGGGGAAGGCTGTTGTCAGGGACTGTGTCCAACCCACACGTGAGGAAGAAAAACGAGGGAGCACAGGAGGTACATACCAGCCAGGCAAGAGCTCTTTTTATAAGGGCAAAGGCTTTACTTTAGCTGCAGTGTCCCCTTTTAGCTTCTATTCTCAATGGAACTGGGACAGCTGGCATCCTGTCCCAATGACAGGGGGTTCTAAAATTTTGGATATTTAGAAAAGGCCAAGCACTATTATTCCAGATTGTACTCTGGAGACTCTTCTTCTCTTTTGGCCGCAGAACCCTCATCAGACAAGGAGAGACATCACAACAACTGTGGAAAACTGCAGGCAATTACAAGTCATTCTTAAAGAGATTTAATTATATGAATTGCATAAAAGGGGATATATAGTACATTTAAATCTCTGCTACATCACAAACTGCTGTTTTTGTTGTTTTATTTTATTAAAGATCCACTAGTTCTACCCATCTCCAGGTTTATGGCTATAGAATGAGGGGAAACATAAGTATTACCAACAGAAGAGGAAAACCCAAGCAAGAGTCTGTTCTGTTTACCAGAAGGTCTTCACTGCAGAACAGTCTTTTAAAAAAGAAAGGGGAGGGAGGCCGTGGACTATTGACAACCAGTAACAATAGTTAAGAGTTAAAAATAGACAGGGAAGGAAGTCACAGAGGCAGAGCCTGTGCGTTTACAAGCTGTCTCTCGACCCACACTTTCCTAGCCCTTCGCAAGGATCAGCTTCCTTTGATTTCCTTTTGACATCTTAACCTTAGACCAAGTTTCCCTGTCAATTCCAACATAATAAAGACATCATTTCCACAAGGACCGACTTGAGGATTGGAATGATTTGCCACCATTCTGAAAAGCTTATTGAAGAACAGCATGGCTTTAAAGACAAGTTCTATTCCGTAGAGACTGGGTGTAGAGACAGGGAGCACACGGCCCACCGAGCAGGACAGGACACAGAAAAACCACCCACTGCTGCTGTAGCCTAGTTGGGCGGAGGCAAAAGCAAGCACCCCCCTCTCGCTCTGCCAAGCCCACAAGGTAGAGGGGCATAAGAAGCTGTAGTCTAATGGCTCTAAATAACCAGCATTTAGTGTTAAATTAGGACCAAGGATTTATTCCACAATATAAACTGCAACATTTGATACAAGCTACCAAAAAATAGTAGGAGAGAAAGGAAGGGGCAGGAGAAAAGCCAAAATACAGCTGTGGCAATTACTTACAGAGCAGTCTCTTTTCTACATCACTAGTTCATCAGTGACACTAGAAACTAGACATTTGTGTTCTGTACATCAACCAAATGCTAAAGCACCAACACACTGTTTGGAAGTTTGTTTTGTTTTGTTTTAATTCCAGCCACTGAAACCAACATAGAAGTTATTGCTTTGATAAATAAACCTAGTCTACCAGGAAAAAGAAGAGTGGATAAAGAAACAAACAAAAACCCCAAAAGTGAAAAACTTAAGTTCCCCAATATGGTAACAGAGTAAACAAGAGAGAAATTCCTCAAATGAGGATTTACTGGAATCTCTGGTGCCCATTTGGGCACTGAAACCGAGTTGGACTCTTAAGCCGGTAAATCCCAGACAGAGGTAAGACTTTAATGCTGTACATGAAAAGGTGCAAGCTGCAACGCCCTCCTGATTGGTGGAAACCCCTGCAAAAAAACCCAGTCAGCAGTTCACACCTCAACAACCACAAACAGCTCTTAAGGAAAAAAATACAAAAAGTGTCAAAAAATTTTTTAGGTGTTTTTTCTTTTTTTCAAAGAGTTCTGGAAAAATGATCCCGTAAGGAATAGAAATAGCACCGTTTACAGGCTGGTCTGAATACCAGTCCTGTAGCTTTGCTGAGAAATTGAAGAAATCTTCTTGGTTGGAGTCCTGAATTACATTAAGTGGTTGGGGGTGGGGGTTATTTTGTGTTTGTGTTTTTTATTTTCGGCTTGGTGCGTCCTTCACAGTACAGCGCACACAGATGTAGTCTTCCTTCTCTGCCATCTCTGGAGAAACACCAACACAGACCTGGTGAAACCACTGATTGCAGCTGCCATCACACTGGACCCAGTCCACCTGGTTACAAAGAGCAGGGAGATGGGGTTTTCAGAGGAAAAAATGTGATTCAAAATTGGGCTGGCCAGCATTCAGGCCGTTTGCCACCAACGGCCACTGTCCCACCACTGGGACCTCTGGCACAACAGCTACGCCACATGAGTGTAGCTGGCCCACCAGCCAAAGCAACCAAGTCAAAGCCATTCTTCAAGTCGTGACTGCTTTGGGGTTAAGACAGCGCCGCCCTGTGATAAGTAAGCAAAAGGGCATTACATCAGCATCCCTCCCACCTTCTTAGCGCCGGGAGGTGAAAGCTGGAAGAGCAGGAAAAGGAAAAAGGGAAGAGTAAGAGTTTCTTCAAGAAAAGGGAGAAGACCCAGGAACGATGGTAAGAGCAGAGACATCAGTGGGGGAAGGCTGAGCAATCCATTCAGATCAGCTCAAAGCAGATAAGCAGAAGGAGAAAGACCCAGCGAGATGAGGTGTAGCTTACAGGGTTTCTGAGTTAAGGGAAAGCACGTCCTCTACGGCCCAAACCTCACTGACCTCATCTCCTTCTGGCTGCAGGCAGCTCACAGCTGGGCAGATGGCATCTTCATCCTCAGAGTCCTCCTGTTCGGAATAGGATGTGTCTGAGGGTAGGGAATGAGTTTCAGCAGAACGGACTAACTCATAGCTACGCTCTCTCTCTAACTTGAAACTGTTCATGTCCTTGGAGTGGCTCAGTTTGATTTTCTTCTTTTTGGGGGTCCGGATTTTTTTAACTCGATCCCACCGGTCACTGGAGAGGCCTTCTTTTTCCAGGCGTCTCTTTAGTTTTCTCTCAAGACTGTTGATTCCATCTCGCTTCCCACGGCAGCACTCATTCTGGGTAGAAGATAGGCAAATTCAAGTTTACCCTACAGTTTGCCTAGGCAGTGAAGTATAAGTTGTATGAGAAACTGGATGATCTCTCACCATCATTAAAAAAATCCTCCAACCCGGGGCACCTGGCTGGCTCAGTTGGGGAAGAGGATGTTACTCAATCTCGGGGTGAGTTCGAGCCCCACATAAGATGTAGAGAAGACTTATTTAAAAAAAAAATACTGTTGGGGTGCCTGGGTGGCTCAGTTGGTTAAGCGACTGCCTTCGGCTCAGGTCATGATCCCGGAGACCTGGGATCGAGCCCCACATCGGGCTCCCTGCTCGGCGGGAAGCCTGCTTCTCCCTCTCTCACTCCCCCTGCTTGTGTTCCCTCTCTGGCTGTGTTTCTCTATGTCAAATAAATAAAATCTTAAAAAAAAAAAAAAAATACTGCATCCTAACACCACATTCACCCCATCCCCTCATGTCCTGTCTGAGTTTAGCTAACTTAACTGTTAGTGCTATCAAGAGAAACAGAAAAAGGAAATGTTAAAGACATGATTAGCTTTCAAATTAGCACCAGAAGATGGGGAGATGCCAACTACAAGAGTAAAAGACTACCATGTAGTTTCTACCTAGGGGTGTCTGCCTATCCTCTGACCTACAGACTTCTAAGGAACCATGCTAATACCTTCCTTCTTTAAGGACATATATCCCCACCTCTTTACAGATATAAAGTGCATTAACTGAACATAATAACAGTGCTAAACTACTATTTGGAATCATAATGAAAAATAAAATTCTTGGGGTGCCTGGGTGGCTCAGTTGGTTGAGCTTGGCTCCGGTCATGATCTCAGGGTGGAAACTGAGATGCAGCTCCATGTTGGGCTCCACGCTCAGTGGGGAGTCTGCTCGCCCTCTCCCTCTGCCCTCCCTCCACATTCTCTCTCTCAAATAAATAGTTTCTAAATTTAAAAATATTAAAAAAATAAAATTCTAAATGATATTTGATAATGAGATTCTTCCCTATCCTGACTATCTTCTCGGGAGTTTCAAATGTTAAAGGTTAGCTGGCTCACTGCCAAAAAGTAGCAGGATCTTTAAGCTAAGACAGGGGACATGCACAGTATCTTATCCCCTTCAAGTAAGTCTGATGACCCAGTCCTCACACGAGCTTGTCCTGTTAGGGTTAGAGCAGTTAAAACATTTGTTAAACATTAACTCCAAGATATTCTTTAAGTTTTGAAAGCTTTATACCAAAAGGCTTTCCCAGCTATAATAATATTTTCATCTATACAGTCTTTCTCTTACAGAGAAAAAAATTCTGCTTCTAGCTATTACCATATGGAAATGATGAAAACCACCACGCTAAAAGGAAAAAAAGAATTCATGGACACTTAAAAAACAGCACCAAACACCAGAATGTGAGCCCAGAGTGCTGCCTAGCATCCTTCTGCTCCTCACAGCCTTAGGAAATGAGGTTGTGAGGTAGACAGTTTGCATCCTTTCCTGGATCAAAGACAGAATCTCATTCACCGGGCTATTTAGATGCAATGACACTAAAAAAATCATGCCCCCCATCCTAGACTGCATTCCCCAGCTGCCTGGTAGACACTCACCTTCTCACTGCTGGGTCTAGCTGGTGAGCTTCGGTCAGTTTGCTGAGCAGGGGTAGGCTTTGCAAGTAAAGTCTGGTAAAGTTCCTGAATTTCAGGAAGGGATACCTGGAGCAACTGGGCTTCCATCAACAGGTCATTCACTTCCGGACTAATACCTGTGAAAGACCACAGCAAAGCATGACGGCGACAAACAGAGGCTGCTCACGTGGGCGCTGACACATCCTAGCAAAGCAGCACTGCCCCTCATGCCACTGCCGCCCTCTCCTGGTAGAATCATATTCAGCTGAAGTCAGGCTCACGTACTGTTTAAAGCCACAGCATAGTAAGAGCCCAAACTTGATTTTCTCAGGCTTCTGATGACTAGGAAGTACTAATTCTACACTGAACCTCTTCTTCACTTAATTACTGCTAACACAGAAGAGGCTGTTCACCTGCTCAGATGGCTTCTGCTTTCAACAGAAAGTACAGAACAGGCCAAGACATGGGCAATCTGGGTGGACTGAGCAGCTCCAACCTCATTAGCAAACAGATACTGTGATGGCATGACTAAGGATTAGGATTCCCCCTGTGGCTCCAGACAGAACTCCTGGGGCAGTCACATATACATAAGCACAGCTGATACCTGACCAATGTGGAAAATGGGGGAGCTGAATCCCCACACCATTGAAAATCTATTTTTTAGATTTTATTTATTTGACAGAGAGAAACACAGTGAGGGAGGGAACACAAGCAGGAGGAGTGAGAGAGGGAGAAGCAGGCTTCCCGCCCAGCAGGGAGCCCAATCCCAGGACAATGGGATCATGACATGTGCCTTAACAACTGAGGTCCCATGTGTTACTTTCAACTCCCTAAAAACTTAATGCTAACAGCCTACTGTTGACTGGAAGCCTTAACAATAAAGCTGATTAACACATTTTGTATGTTTATGTATTATATACTATTCCTACAAAAAAGTAAGCTAAAGAGACTGTTAAGAAAATCATAAGGAAGAGAAAATATACATTTACAGAACTGTATTTATTGAGAAAATCTGTATTTTAAATGGACCCATATTGTTCAAGAGTCCACACAGAAACAAAGAAGGTAGTTTCAAGTATAGATTATCTCTAAGATCCAAGGGAACCCATGACTTAGCATCTGACTGAAATGACTGGTGTTTAAATGTCAGTTGGCATGGGATTAACCCTACTATCCCCGAAAGCAACATATTAAAAGCCTTTCTCTATTTGTTCTGCATTTAAAAAACCTTCAAGCATGATCCTTCCTCCATCTTGCAAATACACAGTAACCTATATCCAATATTTGAAGATAAAGTCCTTTTATGTATCTGAACAACAAAAACCTACTGCTAGATTACTTGTTCCTACCCAGCCCTCCTCCTCCTCCTCTTCATCATCATCATCATAAATACAAACCATGGAGGGGGATGCAACTTCGGCCAGTGGAGAAAGGAGAGTGTACATATGAGGCTCTGCTGTCCCAGTCATCAGGCAAGGAGAAGGATGTTGTGCCAGTAGGCTGAGACACCTAATGGAAGGAAAACATTTTATAGGAAGGCTTTTTCAGGATTAAAAATTCACCCACCAGTCCAAGGAACGTAGTATGGGTTATCAAGCAGGTAAACAGGAAAGAAGGACCTCAATTCTCAACTAAAGAAGTCTCCAAGTATTTTAGATTTAGCTAAATCAACTCATCTACCAAGCCTTTAGTCTTCCTGGTTTTACCTGGACTGATGCCATAGAGATCAAGACCACCACTGGGAAATAAGGCATTTTCTTTGCATGAGAACATATCATACAGCCTTTTGTTCCCTATGTAATTCTCCTAACAAAGGTTTAACACAATGAACAAAGACATGTGCCTCAGATCTCATGAATATCCATCTTCCTCCCTTCCTCACACTAAAAAGTGCTAGGATAAACACTCCTTTGATTATGAACTAGTAAGTAACAGTTATGTCCTCTTCTTTTATCAATAGAAGTAAACTTCTAGCCTATCTTATGTAACGAACATAAACGTCTCACCTGTAGGCTACCCAAATAACCACAACTCACCTTATATAACAGAAATTTAATTCATCATTTGCTAAGTACCAGGCACTGACTTGTATTTCACAAGCCTGGAAAGAAATGTAAAAGAAAACAAGGAAACAAGTATGACGGCAGTATTTTTTTTTTGTCTTTTATCTCTCTGATCAGCTAAACATTTAACTCATAATTCAGTCTGTGGTAGTATAGTACCAGTGAGCTGCGAGATCTCAGCTAGAGAAATATGTACAAGATTTGAAAATCAGGTCAAACTCATAAGAAGATTGAATACTGCCCTCCTAACTGAACTTTTCTGATATTTTCACCTTTTCCTGCAACCACCTTCTATGGAAGATGACAAAAAACTCTGCCCATCCCAGTGATGGTCAGAAGAATCTGGCTTTTATAGCACAAAGATCATAGATGGTATGAAACCCACTGCCTTTCCTCTGAAGCAACACAGTAGTACTCAGACACTTCAAAACCTATTCCTCTCCTGAAGGGGCAGTAAGAGACACAGGCAGAAAGCACTTTTCCCTCTAGTCAGTGACTTACATGAGAGGAAGCAGGGGAAAAAAGGCAAGCAAAAATCCCCAAAATTCATATACATTAAATATGTATCCAGATTCACACACATAAATGGGAAGACGATACATATCTATGGAAAGGTGAAATCCGCTCTCCAGAAGCAGACTGCCTGCGAGACACCTTCTGAGTGCCAGCAGCAGAGAAAATGACAAGAGCACGGCAGGGACACGGAGCCCTCGAAGCATAGAGCTGCTACCAGTCAAGCCATAGCCGGAAGCAGCAGCAGTCCCAGATGGAAAGGAGCCGGGTCAAGGGACAGAGCTCGGCAGATCCCAGTAAGTGGCAAAGCCGAGTGCAGACTCACCTTGTCTGTCTCGGACACCGGTCCCGCTGAGGCTTGCCATCGGCTACACCACAGTCCTGAGCCCACTCGATCCTGCACAGGTCTGAGACTCCCTGATGAAAGCAGCTGCTGGGCTCTGTGTTGCCAGTTCACCGTTCTTTCTATCATGTATCGAAGTGCATCTCCCTCAGGAAGGCGAACACGGATACGCTGCAGGGAGGCCAGCAGGGGCAGAATTTTCTCTAATGGAGGTTTCTCTGACCTTCGACAATGAGGACAAAGCCAGATTCGGGGGCCTTGTGAAATACTGGGTACCAGCACACAGCCTGTGTGGAAAGCATCCCTGCAGAGTTCACACTGGATCATGGGGGCAGCTGGGGCCTTCTGACACACACAGACCCTCAGCTCCGCATCTTGCACGGGCGACAGTAACTTCCCTTCGTTGGCTAGTCTGAGAGACTGCAAGGCTTCCATTTCCCTTAGGCGAGCTTCCCCAAGTGTAGCCATCTAAAAAAGAGTCAACAGGTCAAGGACAATGTCAGAGAGAATGTAATGTAGCCCTCTCCTAAAACTCCAGGGTCCCAGGGTAGCTGATCTACATTTGAATCCTGGCTCTGTCTCACCGAGTGGTGTGAATGGCCCTGGGCAGCACATTCCACTGTGGCTAAATGTTCACATGTATAAAATGGAGTTAGTAGTACAGCCCAGCTCCCAGGGCTGCAGTGATGATTACGTGACAGCCCGCTCTGCTGGGCAAACAGTGAGCAATGTGAACAGTTACTGAGCACACACTACTTCAGCAAGTCCAACTTCCTTGCACATTTACTTCTCTTAAAAGAAACAGGCTTTTCACATTCTACATGCTCTAATTCCTGGGGTTCTCCATGTTTTAGTAGGTTCCATCAGCTTTTGCATTCTTTTTTTTTTTTTTTTTAAAGATTTTATTTATTTGACAGAGAGAAACACAGCCAGAGAGGGGACACTAGTAGGGGGAGGGAGAGAGGGAGAAGCAGGCTTCCCACCGAGCAGGGAGCCCGATGTGGGCCTCGATCCCGGGTCTCCGGGATCATGACCTGAGCCGAAAGCAGTCGCTTAACCAACTGAGCCACCCAGGTGCCCCAGCTTTTACATTCTTTTAGACAAGTACTTCGGATGGAAAAGTCTCTAAAGCAGCCACTACACAATGGTAGTTTATGCCTCTTACGATCTTTAACATTGAGGCCTTATTCTTGTGCTGGACACAGCAATTGTAGATGATGAAATTGAATACCTCATGAAATAATTAAACAGAGAGCACTTTACCAGACTTTTCTTACACGCGCATGCATACACATATGCATGCTAGAAAATAAGCTCATCAGGGCACAGAGAAAACAAGCTGCTTTTCTGCAGAGTGTGGCAGGTATACTCAAATTGTAAAGTCTTTCCTCTGTTAAAATGAGAGTCATGGGACGCCTGGTGACTCAGTCCATTAAGGGGCTGACTTCAGCTCAGGTCATGATCCCAGGATTTTGGGACTGAGCCCCCCATCGGGTTCCCTGCTCAGCAGGGAGCCTGCTTCTCCCCCTCCTTCTGCCTGCCGCTCTGCCTACCTGTGCTCTCTCTGTGTCAAATAAATAAAATCTAAAAAACACAAACAAACAAGCAAACACAAAAAAACACGAGAGTCTTGTCCCAGGGAAGTGGGGAGTTCAGTTAACCCGTATAAGTGACTTGAAAATAACACTTACATTATTATATTATGTATTATATATAACATAGAACCAACTCCCCAGTAAAAAGCTGAAGTGACATTGAACACATTCCTGAACAATATTTACAAGATGTCCATAAGTAAAATCTTTCTATGAACAGACTAAGCACCTACTATACAAGGTATCCAATACATAAACAGGTCCAGGCATTACAGATTTATTCATTATGCACCATGAAGTAAAAGCAATTAAAATGTGGTAAACTGAAATCACTGGCTATGTCAAGAGTTAGCCCCTACCACCTTGAACTTAATATCCAGTTTCCCCCCCCCAGAAAAGGCTGGACCACCATAGTCCTCCTCCAGCACATCACTGATACAGAAACACAGATAAATGGAGGGAAAAGGTAGATTTTTAAAACTGAGTTCTCCCCTCTAGAAACAGAAGCTACAGGCTACGGGAACCATTCCTTTCCCTAATTTTATTCCCAAATCCTTAAAGTGTTAATCTGTCACGGTTAAAACCATTCCCAGTTATCACACACACACACACCCCCACCCCGACCATCAGACCCATTACAATTCACCAGATGAGGTGCCCTGAGTCATAAGGCCAGAATGAACTCTCCATTCTCCTTTTTTGGGACAGGAAAAAAAGTGTATGAATGATTAAGGAAGACACAAAAAGATTTAGAAGTAAATCAGGTAACAAACCTATACTATATACAAACCTACCCATATACTGGGTGTCTTCCTAGAACACACAAATGGAGAGCAAACACCTTATCTATCAGAGTTCTACTATGGAAATCAACAAGTAACGCCTGAGTTCTTAGCCAGGGATTCACACACTAGCCGGGCATAGACTAGACTCTGAAAGATATAGCATGCCAAGTTCAAAACAGACAGTGGTGGGTGCCTGGGTGGCTCAGTGGGTTAAAGCCTCTGCCTTCAGCTTGGGCCATGATCTCAGGGTCCTGGGATCAAGGCCCACATTGGGTGTCTCTGCTCAGCTGGGAGCCTCTGCTTCCTCCTCTCTCTGCCAGCCTTTCTGCCTACTTGTAATCTCTCTCTCTGTCAAATAAATAAAATCTTCAAAAAAAAAAAAAGACAGTGGCTTTAAAAAACAATACAGAAATAACAGCGGAAAGCAGAACCTTAAAAAAACCAGAATGGTGGGCGCCTGGGTGGCTCAGTTGGTTAAGCAACTGACTTCGGGTCAGGTCATGATCCCGGAGACACGGGATCGAGGCCCGCATCGGGCTGCCTGCTCGGCAGGCAGCCTGCGTCTCCCTCTCTCTCTCCCCCTGCTTCTATTCCCTCTCTGTCTGTGTTTCTGTCTAATAAATAATAAAACTCTTTAAAAAACAAAAACAAACCAGAATGGTGCTCGAGCAGCAGAATCTGATTAGAATCTGACGCAATATACAAATATGCCTCAAGGAAATCTGTGTCAGAATACATAAATCAAGGCAATCCCATGTCAATCACCATAGAAGTCAGACAGCTACAAAGGAATGGACCAGGAAAAGGATGCCCTGACCAGAGACTGAACCCATCTAGTCCAGTCTCTGGAGCTCGAATAGTCCAGCTCTACAATGGGGAACACTTTGTGCCACTGTAGAGCACCCAGATGGGACTATATCCAACTAAAAAGCTTCTGTAAAACAAAGGAAACCAACAAAATTAAAAGGTGACTACAGAATAATACTGGCAAAGTACATATGATAAGGGGTTAATATCCAAAATAGATAAAGAACACATACAACTTAATAGTAAAAAACAAACATAGGCAGAGGGTAAGAGTATTTTCCTAAAGAACACATACAAAGACAACACAGGTATAAGAAAAGGTGGTCAACCATGAAATTGCAAATCAGAATCACAATGCATAATCACTTCACACCTAGCAGAATGGCTGTTACAAAAAATGCCAAGAAGTAACACATGTTGGTGAGGATGTGGGAAAAAAGGAACCCTTGTGCACTGTTGATAGGAATGTAGGGACGCCTGGGTGGCTCAGTTGGTTGGGCAACTGCTTTCGGCTCAGGGCATGATCCCGGAGATCCGGGATCGAGTCCCACATCGGGCTCCCTGCTCCGCGGGAGGCCTGCTTCTCCCTCTCTCACTCCCCCCGCTTGTGTTCCCTCTCTGGCTGTGTTTCTCGCTGTCAAATAAATAAAATCTTTAAAAAAAAAAAAAAAAAAAAAAAAAAAAAAAAAAAAAAAAAAAAAAAAAAAAAAAAAAAAAAAAAAAAAAGGAATGTAAATCAGTGTAGCCACCCTGGAAAACAATACAGAGGCTCCTCAAAAATAGAACTACCAAATGATCCCACAATTCCACTTATGGGTAGAATTATCTAAGCAAAGAAAAAACTAACTCGAAAGCTACCCGCCACCCCCATGTTCAGTGCAATATTATTTACAGTAGCCATGACAGGGAAGCAACTTGTGCCCATCAGTGGATGAGTGGATAAAGATATGGCGTATGTATATACAATGGAATATGACTCAGCCATTAAAAAAAAGGAAACCTTGGCACTTGCAACAATATAAATGGACTTTAATTGCATTAGGCTAAGTGAAATAAGTCAAAGGCAAATACCATATAACCCCCCCACACATACAAAAAAAAAACCCCAAACCCACAGATATAGAGAACAAATTGGTGGCTGCCAGAGGCAAGGGGTGGGGAGTGGGCTAACGGGTAAAGGGAGTCTAAAAGTTTCCTGTTCGAAGTCCTGAGGATTTAAGGTACAGAATGCTGACTATAGTTAATACTGTACTACATTGTACACTTGGATGCTGCTAAGAGAGATCTTTAAAGTTATCATCATGAAAAGAGAAAAAGTCTGTAACTATGTGTGGTCACAGACTTACTGTGATAATCAATCAAACTGTCAGGCTGTATGCCTGAAACAGACTCAAAGGTATCCAATACACTTTTAGGTTTATTTTTTAAGCATGCGTGTTTGTGTATTTATTTATTTTACTTACTTAGTAGTAAGCTCTACACCCAATGTGGGGCTTGAACTCACATTTACATTGGACAATTTTCAGAAAGTCTTTCTGGTAAAACAGAGTACACTTAAGGGTATCCTTTTACATGCCTTACCAATACCCCTGTGAACAGGAAAGGGTTAGAAATCACCCACCCTAAGCACTAGAGAAAGAAGAAGAAAAAGCCCCACTACGTACAGCTGAAGCAGTCTCCTTGCTTTCACTTAAAGCTCTCTCCAGGTCACTCAGACTCTCTAGTTTGGTGCTTTTCTTCTTTCCACTTGGCAAGGGCTCCTTGAACTTTCTCTGTTTCCTCTTCAATCCCCAAAGGCCAATGTCACATCGAGGACACAGCACCTAATGTGGGGCAAAACACAACTACCAGTAAGATGGATTTCAGATAAAGCCTTAGGAATAAGCCTCACAATAAAAGTTTAAGCAGTGGTAAAGATGTAAGTTTCTTCTTACCACTTCCTCTGTCACATGCCACCCTAAAGCCTGACATTCTCCTCTACAAAGGGTGGAAGGGAGGCGGGAGGGAATGAACTTCACAAGATTGACTTTCGTTATAGATTGATTGAAACAGTAAGTTCAATGTGATATTTACCAATTCTAGTCATAATACTAGATACTACCCAGTATCAGCTTACAAAAAATACAAAAAGTGCAACTCTAGCACTTTATGAGAAGTGGATGAGACCATTTACTAGGCTTATTAAATGCAAATGGTGCAGCATGGCGAAGGTTAAAAGTCCAATTTCAACCCAGATTGAGAAACTTCAATGAGAAAAATTTTCTTCTTTAGATGCAGAATGCTATCCCTAAATGTATCCAGATAACATTTAAAAGTTATTTCACTGGAAGTTTAGAAGAATCTCCCTGGCTTTCCTGAAAAAAATAACTCCCAGAATGTAGATCAGTCAATGATGCCACCTTTCTGAGGAGAGGGACTGCATGAAGGTAGACTTTCACCTACAAGACTAAAGGTCTTGTAGGTAGGCTGGTTGCAAACTTACCTCTAAAAGAGAATATGGAGAATTCTCAGTCAAGAATGTATTAGCAGCACATTCTTTCCAAGCCTGAACCTCAGCTACTAGCAATTCCAGTCTTGGTAAAGAATTCAGATGTACCGGGATAGATCGGCCTTGGGTAACAAGTTCTATGAGTGTGTCTAACACTGGCACACGTCCTCCAACCTAATGAGTCAAGAAAAATGGTAGCAACTTAGAAAAAAGAATGCATCTCTGCAAAGTGGGAAAAAGCACAATTCAGAGTAGACCTACTCCATGATTTCAACATGTTAATTTCATAGAAATGGAGAAAACTTGCCAACTGAACAATGGCAGTGGAGGTGTGGGTGACATGTGTTCCTTCACTTTAACAAGTACTTCATAAGTATTTGTGCAAGTCCCCAAGGATACAATTATGAACATAACATACACTGTAATCTCTTTGTTGACTTTTATTTATTTTTTTTTAAAGATTTTACTTTTTTATTTGACAGGGAGATCACAAGTAGGCAGAGAGGCAGACACAGAGAGAGGAGGAAGCAGGCTGTCTGCCGAGCAGAGAGCCCGATGTGGGCCTCAATCCCAGGACTCTGAGATCATGACCTGAGCTGAAGGCAGAGGCTTTAATACACTGAGCCACCCAGGCGCCCTCTTTGTTGATTTTTAATGCCTTTCTAAATTCACTTGTCATCTTGATCCCTATAGACAGCTTGAAAAATTTTCAAGAGATCTGCAATAACTCAAAAGGTTTTCACACTGACTTATGTTAATAAAAACAACAATATTTTACTCCAATCTACCCAATGATGAAGTAAACAGTATAAATTATTCAGAAAACTAAAATGAGGGGAAAAAATCTCACTGGTTCTCAAACTTTCATATGCATTAAGAATCATCCGGAAAGCTTGTTTATACAAGTTTCCTGGGCCCCATTTGCAGACAGATTCTGATCCAGGTCACCAGGGAAGAGCCCATGAATTTGTGCTTTTTTTTTTTTTAAGATTTTATTTATTTATTTGACAGAGAGAGATACCACAAATAGGCAGAGAGGCAGGCAGAGAAAGAGGGGGAAGCAAGTTCCCCACCGAGCAGAGAGCCCGATGTGGGACTCTTGATCCCAGGACCCTGGGCTCATGACCTGAGCCAAAAGTAGATGCTTAACAGACTGAGCCACCCAGGCGCCCCTGGGATGACATTTTGAAAATGAGAGACCCAAACTGGAAGAATAGTAACATTAGGCTGGGGATGGAGAGCACTGGTATCGCTCTAATACAATGGTAAATCGTAGCTTCACCAAGTAGTCATCCAAATTATGTCTCCTGATGTGACGCAATACAAAGAATACAGTATCACCTGATATTCTGAGATTATTCTAAGTAAAAAATATTTAACTTCAACCCATCAACCCTTTAATAATAATTCCCAGTTTAGAGGAAATACCAAAGATAGAATACACCACAAAGAAATAACCAGGCAAATCCAGAAGGCAGAACTTACCACAGGGTGACTACTCTAGACAGTAACATGAAAGAAAGTAAGCTAGGGAAGAAAACACAAGATTCAAAGAAATTTTGGTTTTTTTTGTTTTGTTTTTAGATTTTATTTATTTATTTGACGGAGAGAAACATAGCTAGAGAGGGAACACAAGCAGGGGCAGTGAGAGAGGGAGAAGCAGGCGTCCCACCTAGCAGGGAGCCCGATGTGGGGCTTGATCCCAGGACTCCGGGATCATGACCTGCGCCGAAGGCAGACACTTAACGACTGAGACACCCAGGCGCCCCGATTCAAAGAAATGTAAAGCCATATGTCAGTTAGGTGCAACATGTGGTGGTGGACTAGCATACAGAACCAGGGGGGACATTTTGGGGTAACTGAGGAAAACTGAATATAGACTAGGAACCTGATATTTCATTGCTTTTGATATTTATTCTTACAGGACTGGAACTGTAAGGGCATAAATGTTCTGCCAGACACTTAAAAAAAAGGTGACTCACAAAACAACATGCTGTTAATTTAAAAATAAATGGAATGCTTCCTATGTGTGGAGGAGAATACTGAATAACATTGTGAAGTACATGATCCACTTAACGTGAAGAGGCTCCTTGTTGTTAGTCACATCTCTCCATTAGTCCTTAAGTATCTGGTGCAAGCACAGGCCAATATATTACTTTAGGAATGGAGCAAGACTTGCTTTTTGTCCTTATGGGCAACACTGAAAACACAGTACACCAAGTAATATATACATTACAAAACAGAAACAGAGTTAGCCTTCCGAGAAATATGTCCTCTTTCTGATTTCACATGCTCATCTCTCCTTATTGCAATGATCTCACCTTGCCTTTCTGGCTGCCACCAACTTAAGTAAAAGGAGTGGGGTGGGGGGGCACAACTAAACCTAATCAACTATAGCTCCAACTATCACTAACAAGAGCTTGCATATAAAACTCCTGTTAAGGAAATTTATGTACATAGTAAATACTTCCCTTGGTTTTTTCTTTGGCTAGCTGCGGTCAACCCCCCCCCCCGCTTTTTTTTTTTTAAGATTTTATTTATTTATTTGACAGAGATTACAAATAGGCAGAGAGGCAGGCAGAGAAAGAGAGGGAAACAGGCTCCCCACTGAGCAGAGAGCCCAATGTGGGACTCGATCCCAGGACCCTGAGATCATGACCTGAGCCAAAGGCAGAGGTTTAACACTCTGAGCCACCCAGGCGCCCCAAGTCACTGCTTAACTAGCTAATAATATTTACCAAACAATAATATCTTCTCTCTCTCCTCTTAACTAGAATAGATGACAAGATGTTTTGCTTGCAAACATCTGGCTAAAACTATCTGGTTTGGCATTTCTTGTTAGCAAAACTAATCAATAGCACTACTTGGAATTAGACAAATATTCAGAAAACCAGGTAATAGTTTTTATTCTTAGAATCCAATGGCTTCAAAGAAACAAAACTTGAGACTCAAGAATGAGATAAATTAAAATTTTAAAAACCTAGCCTATTAAAATAATTCAAAGATCTTTTAACCTCAATAGGTCCTTAAGACCTACTGACTTACCACGATTACAAAAAAAAGCAAGACACTACCCACCAACCATTTTTCTTTTTTTTTTTAAATATTTTACTTATTTGAGAAAGAGAGAGTGAGTGAGAGAGAGCATGGGGGGAGAAGGTCAGAGAGAGAAGCAGACTCCCTGTGGAGCTGGGAGCCCAATGCACGACTCCATCCCAGGACTCCAGGACCATGACCTGAGCTGAAGGCAGTGGCTTAATCAACTGAGCCACCCAGGTGCCCCAACCAACCACTTTTCACATGAAGTTATCCAGCTGCAATTGAGTAAATCACAGAATGCCTTCTGTCTGTACCTTACTAATGCTTTACACACGAATTTAACTCTTTTTTAAAGTACAGGCAGGTCATTAAGTATGACATCTAGCATGTACACTTTGCACTAATTACTTTGTAACTTGTTAAGCTTCTTTTCTTTTGTAGGGGTACGGAGGCACTTTTAAGTCACAGCTTGGTGAGGGGTGCTGGGGTGGTTGTTGGTTAAGCGACTACCTTCGGCTCAGGTCATGATCCCGGAGTCCCCAGGATCGATTCCCCCATCGGGTTCCCTACTGAGCAGGGAGTCTGCTTCTCCCTCTGACCTTCCCCTCCTCATGCCCCCTCTCTCATGCCCTCTTCTCATGCACTCTCCCCCTCTCTCCTACTCCCTCTCAATAAAATCTTAAAAAGAAAAAAAGGCACTACTTGGTGAAAAATTCTGGGCCTCGTGGCCTGCTTCCGCCTTGTAATCATATAACCAGATTCATTAAATCTGCTACTCTTGTCTGCATTCTTAAGTTGTTAACAGGCCAGCACGAGACAACTGTACTCGAAGATCAGAAAGTACCTTTCTCCCACAACTTCGATTTTCAGTTTTTCGATCCTTAACCAAGTACTCCGTCTGTTAAGAGGATCCCAAGCTCTCAGAAAAAGTTGGATGAATTATCCAAACTTTAAAGATTTGAGCCAACTGGTCAGGACAATAGGTGGGTAAATACATCTACATAAGGCTGAATAAAATTATTATCTGGCCAACTGAAAGCACTGAACCTGTATGGTGAGATCCAACACAGTACCCCTCTATAATCTTCTAATTATTACTCTTCATAGATGCACTTATAACACTCAAGACTTTTTTTCTTTTTTTAATTTGACGGAAAAATTTTATTTTTTAATTTTATTTTTTAATTTTATTTGAGAAAGAGCACAGGCAAAGAGCACAGCAGGCAGAAGGAGAAGCAGGCTCTTCGCTAAGCAGGGAGCCCAATGCAGGGCTTGATTCCCTAAGCCAAAGGCAGACTCAACCAAATAAGCCACCCAGGGGCCCCAAGACATTTTTTTTTCTTAAAGATTTTATTTATTTATTTGACAGAGAGAAACATAGCCAGAGAGGGAACATAAGCAGGGGGGGTGAGAGAGGGAGAAGCAGACTTCCTGCTGAGCAGGGAGCCCAATGTGGGGCTCGATCCCGGATCTCCGGGATCATGACCTGAGCCAAAGGCAGTCACTTAACCAACTGAGCCACCCAGGCGCCCCAAGACATTTTTTTCTTAAACCAACCTGCAGGGCCTCCACATCCTGAAGCCAGCCCCTGGCTCTTTGTACCGAGTCTTTCAGAGCTGCACCATTTGGCAGATATGCGGGGATCTCCTCAATCTCCTTAACTGCTGTAGCAAGGCTGTTCAATGAAGGCCGAGGTCTATGAAAATGAGATATAAGAACTCCTTAACATTTTATATGGTGGTTCATTTTTCTTAAGAGTTACTAAAGAAACTAGAAAAACAATTTCAAAAAAATTCAGTATAGCAAATAATTTTTTCCAAATATCATAACCACTAAATATCAAATTAATGGGTTTCCAATGTCTGCATAAAACTTAAGAGCATCAAAGATAAAGGAAATGACCAGCAAAACTTATTTTTTTTAAAGATTTTATTTATTTGACAGCGAAAAACACAGCCAGAGACGGAACACAAGCAGGGAGGGTGAGAGAGGGAGAAGCAGGCTTCCTGCTGAGCAGGGAGCCCGATGTGGGACTCGGTCCCAGGTCTCCAGGATCATGACCCGAGCCGAAGGCAGTCTCAACCAACCGAGCCACCCAGGCGCCCTGACCAGTAAAACATTTAAGTTCTACTTATCCCTGCCTTTTTGCTACTATAACCACAACTTTTCATGTGTAGAAGGTAACTTAATCATAATTTACTGTGAATTATATACACTGTTAAGATTCATATAGTTTCACTAAGAAAATTCAAATTCTCTAGGGTATCAACATACCAAAAGCATAGTATCAAAAAATGTGCTCTCTGCTCAATGACCACTATTTTAGGATTACAGAAGAATGTCTGTAAGCATACATTTGTGGGTTTTTTTTGTACTTTATGTTGTCAACTGAACCAATGAAGATCTGTCAGAGAGAAAGCAAAATTAGGGAGCAGCTGATCTTTCTTCCCTCGGATGGTTTACCCGAGGCCAGTGAAATCCCTCTCACACAGGTAAGGTGTCCTAAATTACTAAGCAAGAGCAAAAAAGTACATTCCTACTCCTGTTGGTAATTAGTGACACAATCTTCATTTTATAGAATGGTGCCAGCAATTAAATGTCTTTAACTCAAACATTTCAAGACTTCTTGGGAAATCATTTATTAACTGTGGTTTGTTTAAATAGTTTTCTGCTTATTTGTAAAACAACTTCTTCTCTCAAAAACTGTATCATCGGGGTCCAACGAAATTTCATTCAAACAACTCTAGAAAAGACAATTCCATTTGAATCATTCATTTCACAATCAGTAAAGTAAGAAGAAAATGAATATTCTTTTACTGGACTCCAAAGCAGCCGCAAACACCTCCGCTACTCCTACAATACTGTATTCTACACCTGTACCTGCAGCTTCTGAACATGTGTGTGCTCTATGCTCTAAGTTGCATATTACCCAACCTTCCCTGAAAGAGGTGGGTTTGCTTTTTTACCTGGCCTTGAGAAGACTCTTGGCTTTGTCATCCCAGTGCTCTGATACCGTGAGCAGTTCCTGAAGCCGAGCCATTGCTTTCTCCACTGCTGAATATGGGGCCAGACCCACCCCTAGGTCTATGAGACGTCTCATGTCATCTAATGTAAGGGAGCTGGGGTCTAGGCAAGCTTGCTGCACCTCTTCTAGCCAACGGGCCTGCTCCAGACGAATACGCATCTCAGCAAGCTGTGGAAGTTCAACGTCAAATTCAAAGCTGACATCCAGCAAGTCTTGCAGCTCTGCAGCACTGGGCATTTCCTCAGAGAGCAATTTCTGGCTATGCTGTTGGAAATCTTCCACACGATTTAAGAGATCCTAAAAAAATACACATTGTTGTATCAAAATAGTAATTTCAATAGCTGAATTCTTTCACACTTAGTATCTTCAGTACATATTCAATGTGACTCTTCCATCTCATAGGATTTTAGCAATAGTACAGGTAACTGAGATAATATATATGCCAAATGACAACTGAAAGAAGTGACTATAGCAGACCCTTTACCAACTACAAAGAGTAGCAGCTGGTTCCAACTCCATCTTTCCTTTGTAGGCCTGTTATAATCTCTTCACGCGCGCGCGCGCGCGCACACACACACACACACTCAGCAGGTCATTAAAAAAATCTGCAAATAAATGCAAATTAAGCACCCAAGATGACTTAATCATGTCAACTGAATTTACTTACAAAATACAGGATTCCCAAAGTACTTCCCCACAAATCCCTAAGAGTTACCTTCAGCAAAGGTGTTTGACTGAGGACACATGGGAGTGCATACAGTTGTGTCACAAACTGTCGGAGTTCATTCACTGTCAACTGATTTTGGGATTTTCCACCACCAGATCGGTATCTATAAAGACAAAGGTCCAAAGAAGCCATGAGAACATGATACATTCACCATTCTCAGATTCAATGTCACAGGACGGAAGGAAAAACTAGTCCCCACAGGTTTCCCAGTTTAGCCGCCAGAGTCCAAACTCACACAGAAGTACATACCTCGTCTGTCTTTTGCCATTCAGCAGCTGCTGCGCAACCGAGGCACATTTCTCCGCGTCCTGCGTGACTAGACGAAGGTGGCGCAGAAGATCATTGTCTGGGAATTTCTTCATTTCAGATTCTTCAATTAGAGCCTTGAAGCTGACAAGGCCTAGGAATAAAGAAAAGGTCATTTTTTTCTGTGGTCATTATGTTTTATTACGAGTGGTATGAAATACAGAAGGAGAGTTTGCTTTTATATTTGCAATTCCATTTGAATCATTCATTTCACAATCAGTAAAGAAAGAAGAAAATAAATATTCTTTTACTGGATTCCAAAGCAGCCCCAAACACCTCCGCTATTCCTACAATACTGTATTCTACACCTGTACCTGCAGCTTCTGAACATGTGTGTGCTCTACTGCTCTAAGTTGCGTATTACCCAACCTTCCCTGAGAGAGGTGGGTTTGCTTTTTTACCTGGCGTTGAGAAGACTCCTGCAATGGTTTAGATCATTAATAAATTTGTTCATTTAATTTTTATTTTTTTGTCTAAGGGTAGAGTGTTTTATTGTTATTTATTTATTTTTTAAGTTTTATTATTTTAAAGTAATTTCTATACCCAATGTGAGGCTCGAACTCATGACCCTAAGATTAGGAGTTGCACGCTCTTCTGTGCCAGCCAGGAGCCCCTTTAGACTATTTGAACTATGACTTTGATTAGCACTGAAAAGCGATAAACCAGAAACTTCTAATTTAATAACATGCTTCCTTTGTCTTGAGATCTAGGTTTTAAAAATATTTTTCTAAGGTTCCATATAATATGAAATGTGAAATATTTTTGTTTCTGAGATAAGAGGTGTAAAAAGCTATTCTGTTTCCTAACAATATGTTCTTTGTTAAAAACATGGTCTTTGAGGTGCCTGGGTGGCTCAGTTGGTTAAGCGACTGCCTTCGGCTCAGGTCATGATCCCGGAGACCCGGAATGGAGTCCCACATTGGGCTCCCTGCTCAGCGGGAAGCCTGCTTCTCCCTCTCTCACTCCCCCTGCTTGTGTTCCCTCTCTGGCTATGTTTCTCTCTGTCAAATAAAATCTTTAAAAAAAAACAAAACAAAAAAAACATGGTCTTGTACAATTCATCTATCAAGATATTCCTCTGCCTAATCCACTTGTGGCTTTAAGATTTTCTCTGCTTACACTCCATAACCTAGTTGAACAGGGGAACTAAACAAGGACAAAGTCAGGTTGTTTCAAGTAACCTGCTAGTTGATAACTACATTGGCTACATTATTATCAGTCCCAATTTGCCAATCACCAAGCCACACTCTGTACACCACATACTTTTCTTTTTGTTAATCTTTGCCTCCAAAGCTTCATTCACATTCAGGGCCCATTCATTGTAAGATTCTGCTCGAAGCTTCAGTGCATTCATCATGGGGTAGAGATCATCCAGAGTATATCTATACCTGGATACAGAACAGCAGACTTAGTTTTGAGATATTTGGGTTTGGAGAAAATAATACATTTTATATTCAGTATTTCAATCCTGGAACAGAAATGTCTTTAGGGTTTTCCACAGAAAAAGATCATTCTTCTTACTCACCTCAGTTTATATTTATACGGAGGACAGGAACACAATTCTTTTACATGATGCAGGCAAACAAGCAAGCCAGGTTTACAAGAACAGGAGATGGCAGACATGAAGCACGTGGTTTTACATTTTATACACTGACGCTCATCATCAGGCAACAGTTCAAAATCCATTCTTTCCGAATCAATTACTCCCTAGAATAAAGGGTACTTTAGAGATCTCCAAAGGATAAGATAATCTACCAGCCCCAAGACATTTACCCAACAGGTGAGTTTTATTTTTATTTATTTATTTATCCCCCCCCCCAAACAGATGAGTTTTAAAAATTTTTTAAAAACAGAGTAAGGGGAGCCATACCAAACTAGGAGCGCATGATTAAAAATGTGTGGAATACAAAGTAACAAGGACCTAGCAAATATGGGCAAGGTAAACTACCACAATTGTCTGGGGAGAACCTCTTTTTGGACAAGGTAGGTCCTTATGGTTGGTCATTTTGATCAGAGTATGAAAATAGTTATTAATAGGACTGTATAAACTATTGAGATTTACTCTTTATTCTACTCCAAATTACTCTATCCATAGTTTGGGTATAAATTATAAGAGCAAAAGAAATATACATACTTTCTACTTCAGAGGAATTATTATACAGAACGTCAGAGTAATACTGATAGAGAATCCATAAAAAGAACAAAAGGAAAGATAGACTATCATGAAGGTATTATTGATGGGAATATGCTGAATAGTCAACTGGCTTTCACATGCAATGTTACCTAAAGGGATATTATTTATCTGAAAATGTTAGAAATATGTACAAGACACTAAAGTCATTAAATAAATCATTTCCTAATTGAAACAGTGTCAAGAAAAATGAGATCTTAAACGAGTAAATTTCAACTGCAGTTTGTAACACCTAGAGAGTCCTCCCTAAGATATACCTTTTGTCAATGAAATATCAAGGTTTGACCACCTTTTCTCCTTATCTGTAACTGGATCCAAAGCCAACCATGAGAATGCCAGAATCTGATTAAATCAACTTATGAAACATCAAGCTCCTTTGTTTTATTCTATATTTTAACCTTTTGACCACTTTACTTCCTCCTGATTACATGGACCAACAAAGACAGAGGACAGTAAGGAAACCACTAAAGAGTGAATTTTGGTTTTAAACTGAAACTGATCAGGGATACCTGGATGGCTGCTAAAGCCTCTGCTTTTGGCTCAGGTCATGATCCCAGGTTTTGGAATCGAGTCCTACCTTGGGCACTTTGTTCAGCAGGGGAGCCTGCATCTCCCTTTCCCTCTACCTGCTGCCCCCCTACATGGGCCCTCTCGCTCATTATCTGACAAATAAAATCTAAAAAATAATAATAATAATAAAATAAACTGGATCTGATCATTAAAAAGGACTCAGAGATAAAAATGGTTGCAATTTTTATTTGAAATGAGATTAAAGGGATGCCTGGGTGGCTCAGCTGTTTAAGTGTGTGCCTTTGACTCAGGTCATGATCCCAGGGTCCTAGGATTGAGCCCTGCATCAGGCTCTCTGCTCAGCAGGAAGCCTGCTTCTCCCTCTCCCACTCCTCCTGCTTATGTTCCCTCTCTCCCTGTGTCTCTGTCAAATAAATTTTTAAAAATCTTAAAAAAAATAAAATTAGGGGCGCCTGGGCAGCTCAGTTGGTTAAGTGACTGCCTTTGGCTCAGGTCATGATCCCGGAGTCCCGGGATAGAGTCCCACATTGGGCTCCCTGCTCGGCGGGAAACCTGCTTTTCTCCTTCTCTCACTCCCCCGTTTGTGTTCCCTCTCTGGCTGTGTTTCTCTCTGTCAAATAAATAAAATCTTAAAAAATTAATTAATTAATTAAATTAAAAATTAAAATTAAATGAGATTAAAGATCAACTTCATGGATCTTGGTTAAGAATGAATCACGTATAGCTCATCTAATTTTAATTTGTGAATTTCTGTATCTGAAAAAAAAATTTAAGTTCTAAAAGTTCCACAAATGAGTCACCTTTATTGATGTAAGATCTTAGTAAGGCACTAAACCCTCCAAGCACTGTTTCCCTACTATAAAATATCAGGGGAAGGTGAATAAGCTTGCTATTTGTCCCTAACAGGCTTCAGAGAGTGGACATTCAAGGATTCTATCTAAAAAGTCACATTAAAAAAAAAAAAAAAAATCAATGTGACTCTATTTGCAGATACCACTATCCCAGAACAATCTACAAAAAAAGCCAATAGAATTACTGAGTTTAGCAAGGTTGCAGGGCATAAAAAGTCAGTATATAGAAGTCAATTATACTTATAAATAGTAGCAATAAACTGTTTGAAATAAAAAAATTTTAGGATATCATTTATAAGAGTACCAAAAAACATAAAGTATGTGATTTTAAACCCCCCCAAAATATGTGTAAGATCTGTGTGCGTGCTGCAATCTACAAAACATGAAAGAACTCAAGAAGACTTAAATAGACATGTCCATGAACTGGAAGACTCAACACCATTAAGATATCAATTGTCCAGGGGCGCCTGGGTGGCTCAGTGGGTTGGGCCACTGCCTTCAACTCAGGTCATGATCCTGGAGTCCCGGGATCGAGTCCTATATCGGGCTCCCAGCTCCGCAGGAGTCTGCTTCTCCCTCTGACCTTCACTCCTCTCATGTTCTCTCTCACTCACTCACTCTCCCTCAAATAAATAGATAAAACATTAAAAAAAAAAAGGTATCAATTGTTCCAACTATATTCATGGATTTAATGGAGTCCCAATGAAACTGTCATAGGATTTGTGGTAGAAAGCAATAAGCCAATTCTCAAATCCATATGGAAAGCTAAGGAACTAAAATAGCCAAACCAATTTTTAAAATGAACAAAGCTGGAGGACTCACACTACCTCATTTCGAGACTTACTACACAGTTACAGTAATCAAGACTATGGTAATAGCAAGAGAATAAATGCAAAGATTGAGAATAAAGCACAATCTAGAAATAAACCCATATACATGTGCTGAGCTGATTTCAAAACAAAGGTGCCAGGGCATTTCAACAGAAAAAGAATGGTATTCTCTCTCTTTTTTAAAAAAGATTTTATTGGGGCACCTGGGTGGCTCAGTTGGTTAAGCGACTGCCTTCAGCTCAGGTCATGATCCCGGAGACCTGAATCGAGTCCCACATCGGGCTCCCTGCTTGGCGGGAAGCCTGCTTCTCCCTCTCTCCTTCCCCCTACTTGTGTTCCCTCTCTGGCTGTGTTTCTTTCTGTCAAATAAATAAAATCTTTAAAAAAAAAAAAAGATTTTATTTATTTATTTGAAAGAGAGAGACACAGTGAGAGAGGAACACAAGCAGGGAGACTGGGAGAGAAGCAGGCTTTCTGGTGAGCAGTGAGCCCGATGTGGGACTCCATCCCAGGACCCTGGGATCATGACCTGAGGCGAAGGCAAACAACTCCCCCTAGAAAAGACTTCTTAAAATGATATTAATATGTAAGAATTTTACTAAGTAATACCCAGAGACATACAATTGGGATTCCAGAAACCTTACCAATTTACGGACAGTTTCTCTTAGAGCCTTCTCATCCTCAATCATAATGGCCATGTCTTTCTGGACAGTTGAAGCCACTACGACATCTAGAACATCAGCCTTGGAAGCCATCTTGCAAATCATCTCATCGTGGGAAAATACACAATAGCGGTGAAGCAAGCGATAATGCTCCACACACTGTCGGCCTAATGGCAGCTGGGTCAAAACACGGAGGATAATATGTGACATTCATCTTTTTTCCTTCCTATTTCCAAAGACTTCTGACCATTATCAAATTACCGACAATTATATTCTGGATCATAACCCATACATCAACCATACAGCCAGCCTCTAAGAGGCCTGGGGCCATTTTTAATCCTTGCATCTCAAAGATATGGCATATTAGGTACTTTAATTAAAAAGCAGTTTAAAAACCCCAATGTACAGTGGCGCCTGGCCGGCTCAGTCAAAAGAGCTTGCAACTCTTGATCTTGGGGTCGTGAGTTCCAGCCACATGTTGGATGTAGAGATTAATTACAGAGACTTTTAAAAAAACCTAATGTTAGAACAATGTTGTACAGTCTAAATGGATGTGTGAAGTTACACCTTTCACCTACTTCAGGGACCAATAATGCTCCAAACTACATAATGGAAAATAATTTTAGGTACAGGTAGTACTATTACTCAGTAAAGCACTGAAACAAGGTTATAATTCATTAGATTTAACATCACACACTTTAAACTAGATCTTTTTATGTAAAAGTGCTAATATTAACATAAAAATTCGACTTTACAACTAAAACCAAAAGTATCATTAAAAGTTGCTCTGTTGTAGACAATCTGAGCTACTGTTGTATTAAGACAGACCTCTTTATTATGAATTTGCAACAAGATACTGAATTTTGTCCACAGTGTAAATCAACACTCATTTAATCATCAAGCCTCACTTTTACAGAGGAAAAACTTTTACAGCTGAACTGAGCAGTGTGCTAAGTTAGTACAGGTTTGATTTACATTGTGATGCCAAGTGCTTTATCCCACTGCAGATGTAAACAACTTGTAGACCAGCCATTTGAGGAGCAACAGGTTTAAGCAACCACACATGAAGGCCTTTTAAGTATTACATGCCATTTTTCCAGGAAAACAATACATTTGAAAAGGTGCACTACACATCATAATTACATACCCAATCAACAGTGCAGAAGTTAACAGCCTCAGCAAAATTAAAACCTTGATTAAAACCACTGTGGTAGGCTCTTGGAAATGTAATGACAAACTCCCCGGCACACTGATTAGTTCGGTAAACCTAAAGAGACAGAAATTGGGGGTTTTTAGTGACATTCATGAAAGACAATTTGGACACAGACTATCGATTGATTCTCCAGAAAGGGAAGCTTTAGACCAATTAAAAGTGAGCTAACAAAAGAGAGCTATGATAAAATAATCATAAATACTCAATTCTGCCACAAGATGGAGTAGTACCCCAGATTATGAGGGTTGATTAATATCTGAACAGAAAACATGGCTTTTACTACAAAAATTTAGCTACATCCAGGATTAGGATACACCTAAATATAACTACAATTAAGAATATTCTAATATTATTATACCAAAATAGTATCTCCTACCAATTCCACGGTTTTGGTTTTTAAAGATTTTATTTATTTGACAGAGAGAAACACAGCTAGAGAGGGAACACAAGCGTTGGGACTGAGAGAGGGAGAAGCAGGCTTCCGGCCCAGCAGGCAGCCGGATGGTGGGGCTCAATCCCAGAACTCCGGGATCAGAGGCTTAACCACTGAGCCACCCAGGCACCCAATTCCACTGTTTTTTCAAGTATGTCATCCCATAAAGAGATCTAGATTTAGACCTCAAACTTACCTCCAACAATTCCCCTTCTCCCACCACCCACTTAAAAAACACCTGTAGTCAGGCAGCAGTCCCTTGGACATCAGCCTTAGCAACATTTTTCTGGATAGATTTCAGGTAAGGGAAACAAGAAAAAAAAATACTGGGATTGCAGCAAGTTAAAAAAAACTGTTGAACAACGAAGGAAACTACCAATAAAAATGAAAAGGCAAGCTACTGAATGGGAGAAGACATCTGCAAATGATACATAAAATAAGGGATTAATATCAAGACTAGATAAAGAACTCCTACAACTCAACATCAAATAATAATAACAATTAATACAATTTAAAAATAAACCTGAATAGACAATTTGCCAAAGACACACAGATGGCTAACATCACTAATCACCAAGAAAATCCAAGTGAGAAATCATCTCACATTTATTAGAATGGCTGATATCAAAAAAGACAAAGAAATAGCAAGTCTTGGTGAGGATGTGGAGAAAAGGGCACCTTTGTACACTGCTGACAGGAATGGAAATCGGTGCAGCCACTGTGGAGGTATATGCACCCCTGTGTTCGCTGCAGCGTTATTTATAATGATCAAGATATGGAAGCAGTGGTGAGTGTCCACTGACAGAAGAATGAATGAAGATGTGCTATAAATACAGAAAGGAGTATTACTCGGCCATTAAGAAAAGAAAAAAACCTTGCCATTCACAACATGGACGGACCCAGAGAGTATTATGCTAAGTGAAGTAAGTTAAAGAAAGAAAAATACCATGACTTCATTTTTATGTGGTATCTAAAATACAAAAACAAAACCAGAAACAGACTCATGAACATAGAGAACAAACTGGTGGTTGCCAGAGGGGAGGGGGTCAGGGTATGGGCAGAAGTACTATTAACAGGTACAAACTTCTGGTTATAAAAAAATAATAAAAATAAAGAAGTCGCAAGGATGAAAGTACAGCATAGGAAATATAATCAATAATAACTTTGTATGGGGACAGATGGTAACTACACTTACCGTTGTGAGCATTTTGCAATGCACAGAACTGTCAACTCACTATGATGTACAACTGAAACTAATGATGTATGTCAACTATACTTCAATTAAGTTTTGGGTTTTTTTAAAGATTTTATTTCTTCAACAGAGAATGAGAGAAAGAGAGAACACAAGCAGTGGAAGCAGGAGAGGGAGGGAGAAGCAGGCTCCCTGCCAACCATGGAGCCCGATGTGGGGCTCAATCCCAGGACCCTGGGATCATGACCTGAGCCAAAGGTAAACACTTAATGGTTGAGCCACCCAGGTGTCCGTTCAGTAAGGTTTTAATTAAAAAAACCTATACTGGTCTAGGCACACAAATCCTCAGACTGAACTAATGAAAATAAGAAAATTAACTATCTTTTCAATATATCTCTCTCCATCAGTGGTTGTCCAAAAATGTAGTTCCCGGACTAATAGTATCAACACCAACTGGGAACCCTTGTTGAAAATGCAAATTCTCAAGCACCATCCAGACTAAAAGAACAAGAAACACTGGGGGTAAGGATTAGCCATGTGTATTGTAACCTGCCATGCAGGGTTCAGTCATAAGTTTGAAGACCACACTACCCACCACATGAGCACAATCCCTTTTACTGGGAGTACTTCCTTCCCTCCACCCCAAATCTACCAAATATTCCTTATCAGAGCTCCAAGTTTTAGGTTCATTATGGGTCCTTTCTAATTCTTCATAGAGTTAATGGGTCAGCCTCCTAGCTGACACCACTGTCAGACCACACCACCATGCCATTATCTGTTTGCCTTCTCCCTTACATTGTGAGTACCCAAATGCACAGATTCACTCACCTATCTCTGGTCCAGAATCAAGCCCCAAGGGTTCCTCAATTTCATAACTGAAAACCATGGCCAGAGGTCCCATTTAGGGCAAGTTACTTATAACAAATCAGAAAGATCAATCAATATGAGGGGGGAAAAAAATCAATGTGGAAAATACCAACAAGGAGACAGTGGCATTTTGGTAGTTACTGGTCATTATATTCTAAGCTATTATCCATGAATAATTTATAATCCCTCAAAGAAAAATGTTTTCCATCTGCCCCCATTTACTAGCCTGTGAACCCCAAAGCATAAAATTTAGGTCTCAGCAACATAATGCTACAGAATGCTAAAAGAATTCACTTTAGCACAGTAAATATATCATTTACATTTGACTTAGCTCACTAATTCGACTCCCTCAACTTCATACATTTCAATGTGGGCTCCCAAAATATCCTCAGCTCCTTCTCCAACGGGAATTCAGTATACAAGTCAAAGTCACTTTGTATAGAAACCTCAGAGGGAATATCACCGACAGCACCTTTCAGACCAGACACCCTTAAATCCAAGCTCAAGAGCTTGAAATTAATTTTCTCTTTAAGGGCACCTGGGTGCCTCAGTCTGTTAAACAGCTCTCTTTGGTTCAGGTCGTGAGATCAGGATCCTGGGATGGAGCCCCCATGTTGGGGCTCCCCACTCATCGGGGAGTCTGTTTCTCCCTCTCCCTCTGCCCTCCCCCCACTGTGCTCGCTCTCTCTCTCTCTCTCTCTCTCTCTCTCTCAAATAAATAGAACCTCAAAAATAAACAAACATCACCAAAAGCAAGGGAAGCAAGGACAAAAATAAACTACTGGGACTTCATCAAGATAAAAAGCTTTTGCACAGTAAAGGAAACAGTCAACAAAACCAAAAAAGACAAGCAACAGAATGGGGAAAGTATTTGCAAATGACATATAAGATAAAGGGCTGGTATCCAAAATCTATAAAGAACTTATCAAACTCAATACCCAAAGAACAAATAATCCTATCAAGAAATGGGAAGAAGACATGAACAGACATCTGCAAAGAAGACATCCAAATGGCCAACCGACACGTGAAAAAGTGCTCAACATCACTTGGCATCAGGGAAATACAAATCAAAACCACAGTGAGATACCACCTCACATCAGTCAGAACGGCTCAAAGTAACCAGTCAGGAAACGACAGGTGTTGGCGAGGAGGTGGAGAAAGGGGAACCCTCCTATGCTGTTTGTGGGAATGCAAGCTGGTGCAGCCACTCTGGAACAGTATGGAGGTTCCTCAAAAAGTCGAAAATAGAGCTACCCTAAGACCCAGCAATCACACTATTGGGTATTTACCCTGAAGATACAAAGGTAGTGATCCGAAGGGGCACATGCACCTGAATGTTTACAGCAGCAAAGTCCCCAATAGCCAAACTGTGGAAAGAACCTAGATGTCCATCAACAGATGAATGGATAAAGATGTGGTACATATCTACGATGGAATACTATGCAGCCATCAAACAACAAAATCCTGCCACTGGCAATGACATGGATGGAACTGGAGGGTATTATGCTGAGCAAAGTAAGTCAGTCAGAGTAAGGCAATTATCATATGATCTCTCTGACGAATTTGAGGCAGGGCCAGGGTGGAGGAAAGGGAGGGGAAAATGAAACAAGATGGGACTGGGGAGGGAGACAAACCATAAGCGACTCAATCTCAGGAAACAAGCTAAGGCTGCTAGAGGGGAGGGGAGAGGGATAGGGTGGCTGGGTGATGGACAATGGGGAGGGTATGTGTTGTAATGAGCACTGGGTATTACATAAGTCTGATGATTCACAGACCTGTACCTCCTGAAACAAATAATATATGTTAATAAGTTTTTAAAAAGAAGAAATTAATTAATTAATTAAGCAAGCTAATTAGGTGTGGAAGTATAACTAATATCCACCAAGCACATGAATCATTTCAGTTTATCATTCTAAATTAAGTTTATGTAGATTCAATAAATTATTATTTTTTATTAAAGATTATTTATTTGACAGAGACACACTGTGAGAAAGGGAACACGAGGAAGGGGAGGGGGAGTGGGAGAGGCAGAAGCAGGGTTCTCACTAAGGAGGGAGCCTGATACGGGACTCGATCTAAAGACCCTGGGATCATGACCTGAGCCAGAGGCAGACTCTAGACCCTTAACAGCTAAGCCATCCAGGCGCCCCTCCATAAATTACTTTTTTTTAAGTACGGACAGAGTATGAAGGATTCTGACACTAGAATTTAGGTCTCATTGTAACAGAACCCAGACATTTTTAAGGTAATTCATACAAATAACATTAAGGTTTTTGTTTTGTTGCACTGAAAGACTGAAGTTATAAGAAAAATTATAGTTTAGAAAGCCTAAATTAGACACTGAAAAAAAAAAAAAGCAAGCATCACACTTACTATTTGCAAAATATGGCCGCTTAGCAACCTAGTTATTAGCTGCAACAAATCAGTTTTTATGATATCTGAGGATCCACTCCTACTGGCTTATTCCAATATGGTATCAAATTCCATCAAACAGCTATTTCTGCTATCCAGTTACGGTATGGAACACATATAACTAAACCAACTTCATAAAAAACTGAGTAATAGGGAAGAGAAGTGGTGACTTAAGGAGGATTGACCCAGAACATACAGGCACTTCATGAGTCATCAGGGTATTGGGGTTCATGATGGTCACAAGCTGATGGAGAAGATCTGGCTGGGACACAAAGAGCTCTGGAGCTAGTTTCTTCATTACATTTTCTAGCTGCTCGGCAGCATACCCTGGGACTCCATACCAGGTTTTTGGCTCACCCCTGGAAACAGATTGTAAAAAATAAATCAATCTCAAGAAATACATAAACATGAAATTTCATTAGGAAAAAAATCAGTCTCTAACACTAAAATAAAAGAAATGGTTAAAAAGTCATATTTTTCAGACCCTGTTTTATAAGATTATGCCACAAAGGAAATGTTCAAACTGAGTGTGATTAGAAATGTGATCTGAACATATGGGATGCATCTTCCCCCTTCAAGTATAGAGTTTAAATATGAGACTTTCCATCTGAGGTTCCCTCCTACCTCCCATTTTTATCTGACTCTTTAGAAAATGTAAATATCTAGGATTTCTAAGAATATAAGGTATCATGTCAGCTATAGGGTATGTGGTTACCACAATTTCTTACAGCAACTGAGAAGGGATGGCAACTCTCCATTTTCCTTTTCCCTTGTCCATTATGACAGGCGAAGTTAAATCAAACACTAATAAAGCAATTAGCATTTCCAAAGAGCTCTTATTCTTCAAAGCACTTTAAACTGTCTACCAATTAATCTGTAACATCCTTGTGAAGTATGGTAAATACAATCTTCATTTTACAGCTGGGAGCAATTGCCTAGGGAGGCAGAACTGATGCTCCACACATATTTCCTAACTCTCTCTCTCTTTCTTGTGGTACATCCTCAAATTCCTTGTGTGGAGATTTAAGTGAGTTACAGATTTTCAAGTATTTCCATACTTAGACAAGCAAAGGAAACAGAAGGGATAAAAACACATGGAAAAGAAAAAATGGCTTTGGCTGAAGAGTTTAAAAAGTAAAAAGTCTGAGAATCTGCACCACGTGTCCACACACTCGTGCACTGAAGCCCATTCTACTACGTGTAATAATACCAAAATTCAGCACAACAAAACAGAAAGCTGGCAGTCCCCAGGACCTGGAGGACACTTTGGGATCTATATTCCACTACTCTTCCAAAGGGCATCTGGGCTGCCACTGCCATAGAATGGGATTTCTCCATAGTAAAAGCAATGTTCAGTGCTTTTTAATCTTTCCACGAGTAAAGGCTTCTTATACAAACAGCTGTCTATCCCCTCACCATAAACATGTTATACTCGAAAAATAGTGTATATGTGACTTCAGGGGATTTATGGATTTCCTAGGATCCCTAAGAACCACTGCCTTAACTTGTTAAGATGCCTGATTCAACAGTAGTGAAAAAAACAGTTCGTTACTCTTTAGGCACATTTAAAGTTTCCAGCCCAGCTTGCATCTGATTCAAAGGATATGTGGCACTTCTTACCAGTGCAGGTAGTTAATTGAATAGCTCCAGTGGTCTTCAATATGCCAGCAGAAGGAAGAAAAGCACATTCCTACATACAACCAAGGCAGCTTCATGCCACATATATCAGCAGTAATGTGGGCAAGGACAGACTGCTCCATCACGGGCATATTGTTCAAATTCCAGCCACTATCAAGGTACTCCTAAAAAGGAAACAAAAAAGGTATAATTTTAGTTATGCATGATAACCTTTTAGATTCTCAGCGTTTCAAAAACCTGGCAGCAAATAGTCTCCCTCAAAATAAAAAGGTTGGGGCTGGAGAAAAGAAGGGGAGACCACTATGCTAACTTCTAAGATGCCCATAGTTTACTTGTGCTCAGTTTTGAGCTTTACATAAATTTGGTGTGCATATGATTATGAATTTTTCTATGTATGTTAGATTTCAGAAAGATATTTTTTTTTTAAGATTTTATTTATTTGACAGAGAGAAACACAGCTAGAGAGAAAACATAAGTAGAGGGAGTTAGAGAGGGAGAAGCAGGGAGCCCAATGCGTGGCTTAATCCGTGCACTCCAGGATCATGACCTGAGCTGAAGGCAGATGCTTAACAAGTGGGGCACCCAGGCACTCCCTGCCTTTAAAAAAAAAAAAAAAAAAAAAAAAAGATTTTATCTATTTATTTGACAGAGAAAGACACAGTGAGAGAGGGAACACTGGCAGGGGGAGTGAGAGAGGAAGAAGCAGGCTTCCCACCGAACAGGGAGCCGGATGCGGGGCTGGATCCTGGGACTCTGGGGTCATGACCTGAGCTGAAGGCAAACGCCTAACACCTGAGACACACAGGTGCCCCAGATTTCAAAAAGATTTTTAAAATATTTGACTTCCTACTAGGATAGGAAGAGAAACCTTCCTATAAGTTTGCATCTATTGTGGAAAATAATAGATTCATAAACACTAAAGTTCAAAGAAAAAATTAGGTCGGGTCCCAACCCCTCAAATTTTCTTCAGAAAATAATACCACAGTTATAGACTGAAGGCAAAAGGAGGGTTAAGTAATCTCCCCATATCATCACAATGTAGTTGAATAGCTGAGACTAGAATTCTTCTATGGGCTCATTCTACGTTTCTTGAAATCATTAAAAATCTGGTAATCAGGGTGCCAGGGTGGCTCATTCATTTAAGCATCTGACTCTTCATTTTGCCTCAAGTCATGATCTCAGGGTCCTAGGATCCTGAAAAGAGCCCTGTGTCAGGCTCCCTGCTCACCGTGAAGTCTGCTTATCTCTCTCCCTTTGCCTTTCTGTCCTGCTCATGCTTGCTCATTCTCTCTCTCAAATATTTTTTTTTTAAATCTGTAATCAAGGGGTGCCTGGGTGGCTCAGTTGGTTGGGCGACTGCTTTCGGCTCGGGTCATGATCCTGGAGACCCGGGATCGAGCCCCACGTCGGGCTCCCTGCTCGGCGGGAGTCCTGCTTCTCCCGCTCTCAGTCCCTCTGCTATGTTCCCTCTCTAGCTGTGTTTCACTCTGTCAAATAAATAAATAAATCTTTAAAAAAAAAAAAAAAATCTGTAATCAAAAATGTGCTGAAAGTAACCATAAACATTTCAAATTATTTCAAGTGAAAGAGAATTTTAATTAATAATTCAAATTCCAAATACATATATGTTTGCAGTAAGGCTATTAATGCCCTTTAGTTAAGGATATGCTCAACTGGTAACTTTAAATGTGGGTCTCTGCGTGAACTAGAAATGCCTCAAGGTGACAGCCTACCTCCTCCTCAGGTGAAAGTTTGATTTTCCCATCTCGGACAGGGAAGCCACTGCCAAATTCTTTTGAGGCGATATCGGCCCCATATTCTACTGTGACATCCTCTTCGATAGTGCTTACCAGTCGCCAAAATTCTTTCTCAACTAGTTCTGTGGGAACCATCTGGAAACAAAACAAGAAAGACAAAAAACTGAATTTTCAAGACACTCGTGACCAATCTGTGGGGATCAGCTAACTGACAGGAATCACAGGACAACACAGCTAAGGAAAATTATATCCATATTGTTCCACAAATGATCCCAGGCAGTTTAGACATGGACATTATTTTCTAAAACCAATTTTATAACTAAAAAAATAAGTACTGATTAGGAATTCATGTTCCTCTATCACCAACTTGGTCACTATACTAAAAGGAAGTCAAGGAAAGCAAAATTCTGACAGTCAAAAATGGAGATGTTTTTGTGTGTGAGAAATGTAATCTATACCTTGGCTGACCATTGTACCATAATAACAGCTGTGTTGGAATGACACTTCATCCTTCGAGATGTGTTAAAACACACTAACTATCACTCCTTGCACTAGACCTGGCTGAGAGTAATGCAGGCAACCATGATGAAAAAGACAGAGTGTAAAATATGAACACAAAGAGCAATTCCTTTACGGCAGCATGCAGTAGTACAGAGAGTCACCAGACTGCGTGTCTAGGATCTGTTGTTAATCTGATGCAAATCTAGAGAACTTAACTTAAATGCCTTAAATATGCACACCACTAGAACTGGTTAAGCAAACACACCAGGACTCATACAATGTAAGAGGGGTCAAAAGAACTGAAACTCAAATGGAATATAATTTGAATTTCTAAGTCCATTAAGTAAGCAAACATTTCAAGTAACTAACAGCTTATGCTAGTGTTATCAGGGAAAAACAAGTTCACACATACACTGCTGGGTTCCCATAAATGATAGCCATTAAAGTGTTTGGGGGGGGGGACGTGTAAGTACTCTAATCTGACCTCAGGAAAAACCCCAAGAAAATAATCCAACTAAAGAGATCTACATGTGTGAAGTATCTGCTATAGCACTTTGTTGGTGAGAAAAAACATAGCCTAAGTGTCCAGAATTAGGACAGAAAACCATTTAATTCTAGTGTAGTGAGTCGATGGAACGTTAAATGCTGAATGCTTATGCTTCTAAGAGCATAAATAAATTCATCCTAAAGTTTACAATACTAACTTGTAACAATATACAAATGTGTTCCCAATGCACAGCATATTGACTGGCACATAGGAGTCATTCAATAAATCATGAAGTTTTCTTTAAACTACATTTGTTGAACTGTAAAGATAACTGGTAATTTCCTTTATTAACATCCTATTATTGCTGCTGTATGATTTGTGTGGAGAAGACCATCTTTATAGAAATCAAGTGAAAAATCAGAATGCATTTTAACATTTTAATACTATTCTTAATTTTAATACCATTAAAAAAATTAAAGGTTTCACTGTGTATGATAATGTTTATCGAAAATAATTGCCAAGTGAAACTGTCTGCAAATACACCAATCAAAGCAGTATGTATGTACATACATGGACTGGCATGTTGAAATAATCAGATTTGAATGCATCTGCCATCTCCCCGAAAGTACGGAGGGTATAGTCCCTGGCTGCTTGCTCAAAGCCAAATGCTTCTTGTGGCTTACTACACTCCTGCAAAAAAAGAAAAAAATAATAAAAAGGTAAAAAGAATATTTTTATTTATACATAGTCATATTTAATATATATTTCTATATATTTATGTTATTATATATTTTATATACATAAAAATATATTTTATATATTTTTAAAGAACAGATCAGTAAAATTACTTATGCAGTGTTTAAAACAGAAAAAATTCTGGATGGATATACAACAAAATATCTTGTCTATCAACTGTAAAATCATACTCTTAAGTCATTCAGTCTAAGAATTTTTGCAAAGAGCATGCAATGTTTTTTTAAATGATAAAAAAATGTAAATGTAGTTAAAATTTTTTTTCTTCCTCTTAGCTCCTTCCATAGCTGTGGGACTTACTGCCAAGATCTCCTTCCTAGTCAGGTCCAGCCCACTCTTTTTCATGAGCCTCATTGTTATCGACTGCTAAATCTAAAACCCAAAAGCAAACAAAAAATATTGTGAAGGAAATTATCTAATACTATCTCTGCCATTAATTCTTACCTGAGCCAGACACTTAGGACACCTCCAGTCTCCCTTGGGAACGTCATGGAGAGGGGGAATCAAGCAAAAGGTGTGGTAACTGTCATCACACCCATCACACAAGAGAAGCCGGTCTTCATCGTTGCCACTGCCGCATAAGAGGCAGACATACAGATCCACCTGCACCAGTGAAAATAGGTACAGAACAAAGGAGCATGAGCTACATTTGATTTTGTGAACTTCTAAGAAGGAAAAGGCTAGAGGCAGAATCTAGCCTTCCCATCCTTCAAATGAAATTGATCCACAGCGCATAAGAGGTATTTTAAATAAAATTTCACCTTTATTTATAAGAGATACTTTACAATGCTTACTTCCCAACACTGAAGTCTAATGTCAAAACTTTCTCAGCCACGTGTGTGTATGTTTTTAAAGATTTCTTTATTTAGCGGCACCTGCGTGCCTCAGTCAGTTAAGTATCCAGGCTCTTGATTTCGGCTCAGGTCATGGTCTCAGATCTCATGCTCCTCTCTCTTCTTAAATTAAAACAAACAAACAAACAAACAAAAACAACGGTGCCTGGGTGGCTCTGTGGGTTAAAGCCTCTGCCTTGGGCTCAGGTCATGATCTCAGAGTCCTGAGATCAAGGCCCACATCAGGCTCTCTGCTCAGCAGAGAGCCTGCTTCCTCCTCCCTCTCTGTCTGCCTCTCTGCCTACTTGTGATCTCCCTCTCTCTCTCTCTGTCAAATAAATAAGTAAATAAAAATCTTAAAAAAAAAAAAGGTTCCCCCAAATACAATGATAAAAATACATAATTATTACCTGTTAATGGTCTGAACTCTGTTCCCCCAAAATTCGTATCTTGACATCTTAACCCCCAGTACCTCAGAATGTGACAATACTTGGAACCAGGGTCTTTAAAGTGGTTAATTAAGGTAAAATGAAATCATGAGTGGGCCCTAATTCAATATGACTAGTATTTAGAGATTAGGGCATAGATAGGTAGAGAGGAAAGCCATGTGAAGACAGGGAGGAGAAAACCATCTACAAACCAAGGAAAGAGGCCTCAGGAAAAAAACCAACCCTCTAGACAACTTGATCTTAGACTTTCAGCCTCCAGGACCATGAGAAAATAAATTCTATCGTTTAGGCCAATCTGTGATGCTTTGTTATAGCAGCCCTTGCAAACGAATACATTACCCAATAATATAGAAAGCTAAGAATTCAACTACTCAGGGAAATCTCACTTTTTCAGTCTTTCTGTTGTAGCAAATAAAAACCTCGGTTCTCATCATCTTCTGATTGGTTTTTTTTGGGTTTTTTTTTTTTTTTGGATGGTGGTGGGAGGGGGGAATGATGTTTAAAAATAGAAGAGCACTTGGGCACCTGGGTGGCTCACAGGTTAAAGCCTCTGCCTTTGGCTCGGGTCATGATCTCAGGGTCCTGGGATTGAGGAACTCCAAGATAAAAAGCACTGTTGTCAAGCCATTCACTGAGCTCTCAGAAGAGGACAGAGCTCTCAGAAGGGGACAGAAAAGAAGAAAAGCAACCAGATCCTCTGTAATGTCCTCAAGCTTTATGTTTCTATTTGAGTGAATGGCTGCATAGTCCTCCAACTCTTACTGGGTCCTCAACTCCTATCGCCCAACTCCTTTCCTTTTCTTTTCCTTCCCTGTTTGTAAAGGTAGAAAACATCAACCTGATTTTTGACCTAGCTCTCAGCTCGTCTGGAGGTAATCTAGTGATTTATGAACATTCCATATATAATCCAGCTCACCACTGTCTCTAAATTGCAGGTACTCCAGAAAAATGTCTGTGGATGCTCCCCATGTTACTATTATCTTCATAATTGTGTTAGTATTATCTTCATAATTTATGTATTTCCTCAATTAAAAATTGATACTATAAATGGACACAAAAACTTCTTTTAATTGTGTCACTCTAAGCTAGGAGTCCTAAGTAAGGTACAAAGTGGTAAAAGTGTTTACACATGTCAACTCACAGCACTGGTGTTTTTTTTAGATCGGCTCTTGGGCTTTTCCTTCTCATTTTCTACAATGTATTCTTTCTTCTCAATGGGTTCTTGCTTGACGATGCCTTTCACTTCTTTCTCTGTAAGATGGAATCTGAGTTAGAGCTTCACTACCACACCTGGCTCACCTAGCTCCCTCACCTCTCACTTCTCCCTCCCCCAAGCACACAAAGGACACAAACACAACTTCCTTGCTTCTTTTCAATGCAGGATCAGCAGCACCCAGTGTCACCATGTTCAAGGGCTAGGTGCTGATTTCTTGTGATAAAATGCAAACTGTCACACCATTTAAATGTACCCATTTCTGGGTACTTCTGGAGATGTTGCTCAGGTTTGTAGGCTTTTAAAATTGGAGCGGAAGATACAGTCTTCTTAACATGTTACCAACATATAATATACTGACATATATATTTAACATGACATATATTGATGAAAGCAGGCTCCTCCTGACCTTAACTGTAAGAAACTATCAATTCACCAATTGTACCTCCTCCACCTTATAGAGTATCCCTCCATAACCTATAACGACTTACTACCCCAATATCCTGGTTCCAAAGACTGAGAATTTCAGCTCTAACAGTAACTATCAATTAATGAACTATCCTATCGCAGGTAAGTGCTGTGCTAAATGCTTTCCATAGATTAATCTTTTGCAACAAATCTATTTCAAAGATTAAAAAACAGACATTAAAATTAATCAAGAAATATCTACGGTCATACAACCAGTTAGTAGTCAGGCCAGGATTCAGATCTGTATTTTTAAAAATCCATCTACTTTCCAATACATTGCACTGCCTTTCCACTAAATTTACCAACCGCTAAGAAGAACCAATCTTATTCACTTCTTCATTTGTATGTGCCCGTCCATATAGGATTGAAGACTTCTCTTTTTAGAGTCCTCAACTGACCTCTCAGTGACTAACATCAAGCAATAGCCAGCCAAGCAATTAACAACTAAAATTCAGGTTTAGATACCATGTCTGCCTGCCATGCATGAAGTAAACTTATCAGATATCCAGTCAAAGGCACCTATGCTACTCATAAATCACTTCTTTGCAATGAATGCCATTTAACCAAATATCAAAGTAGGAATTAATGATAGTTGAGAAATTCAATCATATTTCTAATATGTAGATCTATTTACTTCTACTGGTCACTACGATAACAGGGACATTAACATATTAAGATTTTATTTCAAGACCCAATCCACTGACTAGTATACAATATTTGTTGTAATGTGCTCTTAAAAAATGAATACTTGGGGCGCCTGGGTGGCTCAGTTGGTTAAGTGACTGCCTTCGGCTCAGGTCATGATCCCAGAGAACCGGGATCGAGTCCCACATTGGGCTCCCTGCTCAGCGGGAAGCCTGCTTCTTCCTCTCTCACTCCCCCTGCTTGTGTTCCCTCTCTGGCTGTGTTTCTCTCTGTCAAATAAATAAAATCTTTAAAAAAAAAAAAAAATGAATGCTTACTTTCACTAATTTACTTTTTACTTCTTTCCTACTCATGGATAAACTTTCTTACCATTTTCACATTTTGGAGTTGGACAGCCCATTCGTCGTCTCAGGTTATGAGTTCTGGCTTCTGCTGTCTCCTCTGGTTCTATTTTAATATTCATGGCCTTTAAAAAAAGTTGTCATATACATAAATATTTCCTTTTAAAGAAGAAATCTTCTAAAGTCCAGTTGAAATCTCCAGGTGAGTATAATCTTATAAATTGTCTCATAAAGAGACATTCAAAACATGCTTCTCTCTCCTCAAAGAGGCAAGATCTACCCATAAAATTACCATTATTTAAGGAAAGGAAAAAAATCTTAGAAGTTAGAAGAGTATCTCCACTTTGACAGGTCAGAAAAATAGGAAAGAACCAAAAGATCAGGAACAAATTAGGCAAAGTGTCATTACCTCACTGGGATCGGCTCTAATTTTCCTCCTAGCAGCTTCCCAGATCTCATCTACTCTCCTTATGCTTGATTCAGTCATCACTAAGCCAAATCCTTAACAGTTATATAAATATCATAATTTCATTAGCCTAGAAGAGTTTCCTGGCTTCTTCCAAAGTTGGCTCGCATTTACAGAAAACTCAGCTTCCACAATAATTTTCTATTAATTCTTCTGTTAAACTGTTATCACAAGCTATTCTTCTAACATCCCCTATCATTAAGTCAGTCTAAATCTCCAATGTTTCTCAAAGTGGTAATATTTACTGATAAAGCAAAATAACTTTTGTGGCATGTTTGTAGAACTGTACTTGATCATTTTTGCCCACGTTCATTCATTCATATGTATTCAGGATGTCCACTACTGACAAAATTTCTCCCAGCGTGCTATCATCACCCGATGTGTCTCTCATCAAGGCAAACCTAGTAGGCATCCATAGCATCAGGGCATGTCTTATACATTTAATGATCAAGATGTGCTCAAACAAGAATTTTTTAGACTAACGAAATCTGAGCTTCAAATAACCATATTTTCCTATTCTGAGGCAATCTTAATTTAGAAAAACGGAGTCACTAAATTTTTTCCTATCTCTAACTTACCAAAGTTTAAAATAATACTCTTATTTATATCCATTTCCTCAGGAAACAAAATAGCTATTTTCTTTTTCATCGTGACAAATAATTACTAATAACCAGAGACTGATTCAAACACCTGATTAATGCAACAAGGCTTCCCAGTTCTAAGGTGTTCCTAATACATTATCACTGATTCCTAACACTTTCATGTCCATCAAGGCAGGCAAGAACCCCAAACCTTCACACCTCTGTATGGAAATAAGGTGAGGAGGAAAATATACTTCTTCCTTTCTCAAGGGAAACCTTTCAGAGCAGAAAAATCTTGAAGCAAACTTTCTCTTCTGCTCATTCTTCCTGATCGTTCCTCATGTTCTTTTATTTCACCTTATATACTCAATGCCTCCACCGCCATGCTGCCTAATTTTTTTCTGTATTAGCATAAATGTCTCCCATAGATACCATACTCCTTTTCAGGAATTCTGAGAAAAACAGCTTTTACTATCCTCTAACCTCTCTGTTCAAGGATAAAAAAAAATAAGTTCCCTGTTCTCTATTCCCTAGCCTCAGTCCTCAATAAACACTGCCTAACTCCATGAGGGTAACAGGCAAACCAAGCACCATCACAAGGAACACCTATTCTTCCAAACTCTGTTAATAAAGCACTTGTCTGTCCAGGCAGCATAAACCTAGAAAGAATTCTTCAATCCCTTACCACTTTAACAGTACAGTCTCCTCAAGTATAAAAGCTGAATACAACAGCATCTGTCTCTGAGGTTAACAAGGCTCAAAACTATGAAGAGCCCACACATGAGATAAATCCAGTGTCAGACAGACATTGTTACAAGGGTTCAAGAATTCTAGCTGATCCACCTCCTGAGGATCTCACCTCTGCTCTCATGCGTTTCGCTCGTCGGGCCGGGGGGCAGGTTTCGGAGGGCTGCACAGACTGCCTCTGGGGAATATCATGAGGTTTGTACTCCTTGTCCTTTGTGTCTGTGCTCAGGTTTGGCTTCTGCAGACACTAGAAATAAAACACAATTTATTAATAATTTCTCCTTTTTTAAGAACTTCAATGTATTTTTGCAAGATATATTTTACAGTTATTTGCATAGATACATAAAAGGTCTGTAATTTTTAAGATCTAAATAAACACAAGTCTGCAGTTTCCAATCATATACACAAATATAGAGTTTCAGAACAAATTTTAGCAGGTGAATGGTGTTGCTTTAATTCTTTTAACTGTTCATGACATCGGGTTACACCCAACCGCAGCAGGCTCAGGGCACTCCCAACGAACCACTTGCAATTATCTCTGTTTGCAACTATCAATTAACTGAAGGCTCAAACTGTTAGACAGGCTCCTTTTAAGTTTCAAAAAAAACTTTTCAGGGCGCCTGGGTGGCTCAGTGGGTTAAAGCTGCTGCCTTCAGCTCAGGTCATGATCTCAGGGTCCTGGGATCGAGGCCCACATCAGGCTCTCTGCTTGGCAGACAGCCTGCTTCCTTCTCTCTCTCTGCCTGCCTCTCTGCCTACCTGTGATCTCTCTCTGTCAAATAAATAAATAAAATCTTAAAAAATAAAAAACTTTCCATATTGAGAATATCTGATTTTTTATAGTGTTTAGAGTCATAAAACATGGTCCCCAATAGGTTTTCTACATTTTAAAATCCTGCAGTTTCAAATGTAACTAGCAATGTTCTGTTACCAAAGATATCATCTGAGGGCACCTGGGTGGCTCAGAGGGTTGAGCCTCTGCCTTCGGCTTGGGTCGTGATCTCAGGGTCCTGGGATTAAGTCCCATGTTGGGCTCTCTGCTCGACAAGGAGCCTGCTTCTCCCTCTTTCCTGCCTGCGTCTCAGCCTACTTGTGACCTCTCTCTCTCTCTGTCAAATAAATAAATCTTTTTTTTAAAAAAAGATATCATCTGAACTGAGAAAACAGGTAATATGACAGAAATGTTCTCCGTTATTAGTGCTTTTACTAACTTCAACATAATCCTACAAGGTCTAACTCACAAGACAAAGACTAAGAGGTAGCCCTCAGCAATAACTTCTGGTTCTCATCAGACAAGAGTTTCTTCTTCCTTTGATTATTTTTTAGTTTGATTCCAAGCTTGCTGATAGAGGGTATTTAATGCCAACACAACAAAACACAGTAACATTAAAATATTTATTACCACCAAACCGAATATGAATTTTAAGTAAGTAACATTCCCTCATAATAGGACCCAGGAGTATCACAAGAAGCATTTTTAAAAGGTTCCAAATTGTAACCACTTCAGGTATAATATATCATCTATACTAGAGTAAGACACAGTAAAATAATACCCTTCTAGAACTCCTGGCTCTATGGGCACCATTACTACTATATAGTCTATTAGCTCCTTTCTTCTAACATTTGCAGAAAGAATTCAGAGAATGGGGTGAAATACAAGAATAACAAAAGCAGGGTGCTTGGGTGGCTCAGTGGGTTAAAGCCTCTGCCTTCGGCTCAGGTCATGATCCTGGGGTCCTGGGATTGAGGCCTACATCGGGCTCTCTGCTCAGCAGGGAGCCTGCTTCCTCCTCTCTCTCTGCCTTCCTCTCAGTTACTTGTGATCTCTCTCTGTCAAATAAATAAAATCTTAAAAAAAAAAAAAAGGGGGTGCCTGGGTGGTTCAGTTGGTTAAGCGACTGCCTTCAGCTCAGGTCATGATCCCGGAGACCTGGGATCGAGCCCCACATCGGGCTCCCTGCTCGGCGGGAAGCCTGCTTCTCCCTCTCTCACCCCCCTGCTTGTGTTCCCTCTCTGGCTGTGTTTCTCTCTGTTAAATAAATACAAAATCTTAAAAAAAAAAAATAACAAAAGCAGAGTAATCATCTAATAAAACTTATTTCTAACATTTAAAAAATACAATACACTATAAAGATTATCGGACACTCTAAACAAGTAAATAAATCTACCACAGATACAACAACCTATATACATATATATGTGTGTGTGTGTATATATAATATTCTGCTCATTTTAATTAAACTCATAGATTTGTCTGGAAATGATTACAAAATTAGTATGGAATACCACCCTCAACTCTGTAACAAGTTCTCAAATTAAGCATTTAGAGTGTATTTAATTAAAGCATGCGGATGGGAATAAAACCTATCATCTAAATTAACCTCTTTTATGCATTTTATAAACTTTTTTTTTTAAGATTTTATTTATTTATTTGACACAGAAAGAGATCACATGTAGGCAGAGAGGCAGGCGGAGAGAGAGGAGGAAGCATGCTCCCTTCTGAGTCGATCCCAGGACCGTGAGATCATGACCTGAGCCGAAGGCAGAGGCTTTAACCCACTGAGCCACCCAGGCGCCCTAAACTTTTTATTTGATATCTAAAAGTACATGTGATCATGCAGGTAACAAACTGAACTGAATCAAGTAACTTTTATAAAGTAAAGGGTCAGATATTCAGAGATTAGGAGCACCTGGGTGGCTCAGTTGGTTAAGCATCGAAGTCTTGATTTCAGCTCAGATCATGACTTCAGGGTCCTGAGATTGAGACCCCCACGTAGGGCTCTGTGCTCAGAGGGGAATCTGTTTCTCTTCCTCTCTCACCTCCTTACCACCCTGCTCATGCTCATATGCTCTCTTCTCTCCCTAAAACAAATAAATCTTTTTTTAAAGGCAATTCAGAGATTATATATGTGGTCCCTATCTCTCACGAAGCCTATATAGTTCCATAACTATGGCCTGCTTTGTTCTATAAGGATTTTAGAGATCTAAGGTAAAATCAAGCTCAGAAACTTTTCAGAATATATGAAGAGACTTACTATTTTTTTAAGATTTTATTTTTATATATCTTTTAAGATTTATTTATTTGACAGAGAATGAGAGAGAGAGAGAGAGAGAGAGAGAGAGAGAGAGAGAGAGAGAGAGCGCGCGCACAAGCAGGGAGAGTGGGAGGTAGAGGGAGAGGAGAGAAGAAGCAGGCTCTCTGCTGAGCAGGGAGTCTGAAGTGAGACTCCATCCCAGGCACTGGGATTGTGACCTGAGCCGAAGGCAGACAATGAACTGACTGAGCCACCACGGTGCCCCTTTTAAAGGTATTATTTATTTGTAAGAAAGAATGAGCAAGGGGCGCCTGGGTGGCTCAGAGGGTTAAGCCTCTGCCTTCGGCTCAGGTCATGATCTCGGGGTCCTGGGATTGAGCCCCACATTGGGCTCTCCACTTGGAGGGGAGCCTGCTTCCCCCTCTTTCTCTGCCTGCCTCTCTGCCTATTTGTGATCTCTCTCTGTGTCAAATAAATAAATATCTTAAAAAAAAAAAAAAAAAGAATGAGCAAAAGAGAGCATGTGCTGGAGGAGAGGCACAGTGAGAAGGACAAGCAGACTCCCCACAGAGCAGGGAGCCTGATGTGGGACTCAATTCGAGGACCCGGGGATCATGACCTGAGCTGAAGGCAGATGCTTAACTGACTGAGCCACCCAGGCGCCCACAGAGCTTTATTATTTTGTTCCAAACACACAACTGATGTGTTTGCTTTGTATCCACTGCTAGTACATGCAGACTGATTTTTTTTTAAAGATTTTATTTATTTATTGACAGAGAGAGGGAAATCACAAGTAGGTAGAGAGGCAGGCAGAGAGAGAGGAGGAAGCAGGCTCCCTGCCGAGCGGAGAACCGGACATGGGCCTTGATGCCAGGATCATGACCTGAGCTGAAAGCAGAGGTTTTAACCCACCCAGGCACCCTGATTTTAACCTTTGAGAAAGTGGGACTGAGAGGTGACTGACACCACAGCATGAGGACACCATGCTACAGAGACAGAGCAATCCACTGAGACATTTAGAAAACACAGGAATACAAGAGGGGCAGCGGGTAGCAGTCAGTTCAGGGTCCAACTTTTGCTTTTGGCTCAGGTTGTGATCTCAGGGTCATAAGATCAAGCCTGGCATTGAGCTCCACGCTCAGGAGTCTTACAGTTTCTCCCTCTCTAAAATAGATAAACCTTAAAAAAAAAAAGAAAGAAAATGAAAAACAGAAGAAAACACAGGACTATAGGAGTGGAGCCTCTGTCCCACTGCACCAATACATCTCTGCTCTTGTCTTAAGTTTCCCACAGCTCACTCTAGGCTTCGGTTCACCTTTATGCAATAATTCCTTTGTTGGACATCATTTTTTCTCTTAACATTAAGACTTTATTTTTTTGGAGAAGTTTTAGGTTTACAGCATCGTTGAGATGAAGGTAGAAATTGACTATACACCCTGGCCCCCCACATGCACAGCCTCCCCCATGGCCAGCACCCCACCAGAGTATGGTGCATTTGTTACAAGTGATGAACCTATGAAGTCCATAGGTGATTAGGGTTCACCTGTGGTGTACATTCTATGGGATCGGACAAATGTATAATGCCACATAGGATATTTCTACTGCTCTAACAATCCTCTGTGCTCTGCGTATTCCCCAGACCCCCGTCCTTCCTCTTGCTCCAAAACCCCCGGCAACCACTGATCTTTTTACTGTTTCTACAGTTCTGCCTTTTCTAGAATACTGTTTGGAATCATACTATATATAGTTTTTTCATGTTGGTTCTTTCACTTAGTGATAAACATTTAAGGCTACTCTCCTTGTCTTATCCTGGCTTGAGATCCCTTTTCTTTCTTTTTTTACATCTCTCTTCCTTTTACTACCTAGTAATTCTCCATCGTCTGGATATACCACCGTTCATCTGTCCATTTACCTACTGAAAGACAGCTTGGCTGCGCTCAAGTCCTGGCACTTAAGAGTAATAAAGTCGCTAAAAAACATCCGTGTGCAGCAGGTTTTGTGTGGACATAAGTTTTCAACTCCTTTGTGTAAATACCAAGGAACATGACTGATGGATTGTACAATAAGAGAGTATGTTTAGTTTCCTAAAAAACAGCCAGTGTCTTCCAGAGCAGCTATGTCATTTTGCTTTCTCGCCAGCAATGAATGAAAACTTCTGTTGTCCTTGCCAGGCCTTGAGCTGTCGGTGTTCTGAATTTGGACATTTTTTTTTTTTAAGATTTAATTTATTTATTTGACAGAGAGAGAGATCAAAAGTAGCAGAGAGGCAGGCAAAGAGAAAGGAAGAAGCAGGCTCCCCGCTGAGCAGAGCCCGATGCGGGCCTCGATCCCAGTACCCTGAGATCATGACCTGAGCCAAAGGCAGAGGCCTTAACCCACTGAGCCACCCAGGAGCCCTGAATTTGGACATTCTAATAGGTGTGTGGGGTATTGCTTTTTCTGCTCTTTTTTTTTTTTTTAAAGATTTTAGTCATTTATTCGACAGAGAGATAGATCACAGGCAGGCAGAGAGAGAGGGGGAAGCAGGCTCCCTGCTGAGCAGAGACCTCAATGCGGGCCTCGATCCCAGGACCCTGAGATCATGACCTGAACCGAAGGCAGAGGCTTTAACCCACTGAGCCACCCAGGTGCCCCTTTTTCCTCTCTTTTAAAATATGTGTATTCTATTTATCCTTTCTCTAAGAATTATTTTCAAAAATTGGAAATGAGCCAATAATTAAGTACAAAAAGTGGTCATCACAGTACAATAAATATAACATTCAACAATGGAGAAATCAAGGTCTGGCTATAAAAATGGAATGCCAGAGTCATTCAACTAGACCTTCAAAAATATTCAAGGACATGGCAAATGCTCATGATATATTAAGCAGAGAAAAAGCAGGTTATAATATTGTAAATGAAGAATACAATCCTAGCATGTGTGTACATATGCATAAAAAGAGCCTTAAAAGAAAACAGGTGAGAGAATTAAGAGTGATTTTATTTTCATCACACTTTCCTTTGTTTTTAAGTTTTCTGACATGAATACCTTTCACTGCCTAGAACATATGTGGCACACAAAGGGCCCTGCAATAAGTATTTATCTGTGTTGTAAATGTAATGTTTGTAAAAGGTATCTTTAAACACCTAGTCTCTTCAGACTACAAATGAATAAATGCTTACATGCTTTTCAACTATGAAACTTACACTACCTAAGTTTATAGATATTTTTTAAATGTTGTCAAACCACAAAATAGGTAGATTCTTCTTACTTATTGTAAGTAGACTTCCACATTGAAACAGAAAGGTTAATAAGGAGAAAATCTACTGCAGGCAACTGTATGTAGATCTGACTATAAAATAGAGACATAAAGATTCCACACACAACGTTCTAAATAATTTCATCCCTAGGTTCATTAAATATTCACACACGTATATTTAAAAATGATAACTTTCTGAATATTAGACCGGTCATGTTCTTCTAAGCTGAAAAGAAAGCTCCTCTGGAATCAAGAAGGGAGAAAGGGTAGAAAAATGTGATGCCATAAAAATCCATAGGATTTGAGCATTACAGATAATCTATCTATAATATCAACACAGAGTTTTGAAACTATGTTATTATCTTTCTACTTCACTCTAGCACAGTAACAATTCTTAAAATTATAAGGCTCATGGCTCTTGCCTTAGAATAACTCAAAGGGTAAATGGATTATCACATTATTCTTTCCATCAGTGTCTTGAAATAAGTAGAAAGACTTTATAATACAATTTTACTTTTATTACGACACAAGTGCCTATTTGAGTAAGTTGAAGATATCATCTTTTTAAGAAAACAAACATGGCTACACAGGAAGAAGAGGGGTCCACTAGCAATCCAGCAGTATTAAGTCCCCTACCTTTCAACTGTATCAGCATTCTATCTGTAAATCTCCTTGGAGATTTCAGCTGGCAAGAGAATAGGTAGGCAACTTTCATGTGACAACTAGGAATATGCTCTCCATACATGTGAATGCAAAAGCATGAACCATAACAAGATAATAATCAACTTGTCATAAGAAAGACATAGCTTTAGTGAAGTTAAATACAGACTTTGGTCTCTGTTAGCAAAAGGCTATTTCCTCCACAAACATATTCATTCCAAAAACAAACTTCTAAGTATGGCTGCTCTCAAAACAGAACGACACAAACACTGGAAGAAAAATTCACAAAACAAAGTCTTCTCAACAATGTCTTCCACAGAGAATTAATCAAGGCCTCTTCACTCACCCTGAAAGACAACATACCAATAAGCTGTGAAATAAAACAGGTTAAAGTTGGCCTGAATACTCACCCTCAAACTATCTCCTGACAGGAACAAGTTGTAGGGATTGAGGATGCGTTCATAATGCCCTCTGATATGGGACCCCACAGCTTTGCCAGGAGCAAATCCCATCTTGGTGGCAATTTTGGTCCATTTTCTATCCTTGCAAACAACTGTAAATCCACCTTCTTCTGCAACTAACTGTTAAAAGCAAAAGAAATTAGAAACGCCTGTATGGAACCCACTTCTAATTCCCCCGTACCTAGGTATGACTGACTCCAAGAACAAAATGTTCTCAGCTGTGGTAATTTTTAAAAATACATTTCCCAAGTCAAACGAAAATATATATGTACTACTGATTTCAAGCTAGAAAATTAAAAGATCACTTTTTTTTTTTTTTAAAGATTTTATTTAATTATTTGACAGAGAGAAACACAGCCAGAGAGGGAACACAAGTAGGGGGAGTAAGAGAGGGAGAAGCAGGCTTCCCGCCGAGCAGGGAGCCCGATGCGGGGCTCGATCCCGGGTTTCCGGGATCATGACCTGAGCTGAAGGCAGTCGCCCAACCAACTGAGCCACCCAGGTGCCCAAAAGATCACTTTTGACAATATAGTCCATAAACATTTTGTATCCCCAAAAGCTACTTCTCATTTCCCTAGAGTAGTCAAGATTTTCTGGGGGGCACAATCAGGTCAACAATTAAATCTCTAACAAAGAACGAACTCTAGCACTTGGTCCAATGCAGTGACCTCAGAAATCTTCATAAATTAAGGAGTGGGAAAGATGGCACCATTCTGAGAAAAAGAATGTGGGCTTTACACTGAAGTGAACCTGAATTTCAGGTATCAGCCTTTAGAGCTTGGTCAATTTTCTCCCTAAGCCTCAGTTGTTTTAACTATAATAAAACTAAAAGGAGTATCTTACACAAATATTGTTAAGTTTTAAAATGACACCCACAAAAGGAGGCAGCAAAATGTCTCCCAAGATAAAGCTTTCAGACCTGACAAGCAGAGCCCAATCATCGCTCAAGTGAATGGAGAATTTTACATATGTCAAACAACAAGTTTCTTTTTAAGATGAGGAAGATCAAATTCATGCGGGCAGAAAGGCACTAAAATGAGGGAGATGGCCATTAGCCTCTTACCTTATTGAGCTGAAACAAGTCCAAGATCTTCCTCTCCACATGTGGAATTTTCAGAGTACTCCCCTGTAACTCCCAGTACTTTGCAATCTGGTCCAAGAAATTCAGTTTTACTCGAGTTTGAGCCTAAATGACAAAGAAATGAATTTTAATCTCACCCAGCTTATTTTAAACTCCTTGTGTGTGTGGTAGCTTCACTCTTAGAATATTTAAGGGAGGTGCATTTGGGTGACACAGTCAGTTGAGCATCCGACTTTTCCTTTCAGCTCAGGGTCAAGACCTCAGGGTCGTAAGAATAAACCCTGCATGGATGGGGCTCTGTGCTCAATGCAGAGACTCCTTGAGATTCTCTCTGCCCCTTCCACTCATGCTCTCTTTCTCTCTCTAAAATAAATAAATCTTTTTAAGAAAAAGAGTATTTTAGTGAAATATCACTTCTGAATTCAACAGAGAAACTGTGAAAAAATATACAAAATAAAGCTGGTTAAAGAATTACACATTAACTCAACAAAAATTTAATTCAGTCTGTATCACGTGTCAAGCAAAAGGTTAAACAAAATAAGCCTTCTCTTATGGAGGCCCTCTGCAAAGGGCCTCACTTAAGGACTACTAATGCACAATTTTGTAATTATATAACATTAAAATTATATAGCAATTAAGTTTCTATAGGTCCCTCTGGGGTCTTTTTACAATTGGGGTATATTATGAGACTGATGAGCCGCCTACTGTGCTCAGGACGCACCTTAATTGGGGTGATTCCATAACAATTTTAGTGAGCCCTAACAAGGAAACAGGAAACCAGGAGACACTTTCTTAATCAAATGTAATTCCTTTAACAAATTATTACTATTGTCTTGTAAGACATTAAAAATTTTTTTTTGTCATTTTTCTTTCCCCTCTGTGAAAATTAAGTTTAAGTCAGACAGTTTAAGGAGTTTTATCTTGCTCGAGAGCAAAACAGATGAATGTTCAGATGTTCCCAAACACAGTCCAAAACCTCGGACACAAGATGCTACTACCACCGATGTCCACAGAGTCCCAGTGGACACGTGTTCCATGTAAGTTAAAAATGTTTGGTTTTCTTTATAGAAAAGCAAAACATGAAAAAAAAAAATAAAAATAAAAAAAAAAAAAAAGAAAAGCAAAACATGATTAGTGAAACGTTTAATGTAAACATTACTTCTAGGTTATCAACACCCAAAACCTTATTCACCCTATACTTGAGAGTTTTAGTAGCAAAGGGACTAAAGAAATATCACCTCTTCTCTACACCTTGGGTATCTCTAAATACCCAAGTATTCCTCACCTCTCCTTAGGAAATTAAAGTGTGTTATTAAATCTAAGTGAAGATGTGTATTTGGAAGATAATTAGAGCTGGCAATCTTTTCCAATAGAAAATGGAATGTTTTGAGAACTACCTGTTCTCAAAGTACATTCCTGTCAAGACCTAAATTCTTATGACTGTCACCTAAATTTAGGATTTTATTACTTATTTATTTAAGATTTCATTTATTTATTTGGCAGAGAGAAACACAGCTGGAGAGGGAACACAAGCAGGGAGAGTGAGGGAGGGAGAAGCAGGCTTTCCGCAGAGCAGGAAGCCCGACACAGGGCTTAACTCCAGGCCTCCAGGATCATGACCTGAGCCAAAAGCAGACGCTTCACGACTGAGCCACCCAGGCGCCCCTAAATTTAGAAGGATTTAAATGAATTAAGAGGCCAACAGTGATTGACAAAAATCAGTTTTTAATGAAATCTGGCTTGCTACAAAGGCCTTATTGCCATTTGTTTTACCACAATTATCAATGATTGGCCATATTTTAGCTTCACTAAAACTACTTAATTTGTGACAGAGATTCTTTGAAGAAAGTCCCTCTGGAATGCAGTCCACCAGAACAACAGCTACGATATTACCTCCAATTCATTCAGCCTCTGGATACGTGGAGTAAAATGAAGTTTGTCAACATCACATGCAAATGGTGGTTGCCAATCCTAGGAGAGAAGCAAAGTGTTTGATTAGAAGAATTTATAATTCTGACATTTTAAAAATTCTGTTAAAACCCAGTTAGGTAAAACACACTATCTGAAACCAGTTACATAAAATATAACATGGGTAATAGTTTCTTAACCTTTTTTCCACCAGAACAGTAGAATATGCAGGATTACTCTCCCTCATATTAATGATGCAGTCTGTGCACACCCCTTTCAAATGAGTAGTCACAACCTCAAGCTGTTGAAAAACCCCTGACTTTAAAGTTTATTTATGGGGCACCTGGGGTCCGGGGATCAAGGCCTGCAACAAGCCTTGCACTGGGCTCCCTCCTCCGTGAGAGACCTGCTTCTCCCTTTCCCACTCCCCCTGCTTGTGTTCCCTCTCGTGCTGTGTCTCCGTCAAATAAATAAATAAAATATATTTTTTTTAATTTTTAATAAATAAATAAAGTTCATTTATTTTTAGTAATTTCTACACCCAACGTAGGGCTCAATCTCACAACGCCAACATCAAGAGTCACACGCTCTTGGGACTGAGCCAGCCAGAAAGAAGCACCCCAAAAAATCACTGATTTCCAAAGAATCAAAATTCCTCTACTCCAAAGAAGTTATCTTTTTACAAAATAGCTGTATCAACATCAAAACATCCATAAACTATTCTTTTATACATAATCTCCTAGATACCTTAACTTTTACTATAAAATTAAAGATAAGTTTGGGGGTGATGGTGAAGAATGCCATTCAAGACTAATTTTAAAAAACCGACTTTAGGGGCGCCTGAGTGGTTTAGTTGGTTAAGCGACTGCCTTCGGCTCAGGTCATGATCCCGGAGATCCGGGATCGAGTCCCACATCGGGCTCCCTGCTCGGCAGGAAGCCTGCTTCTCCCTCTCTCACTCCCCCTGCTTGTGTTCCCTCTCTGGCTGTGTTTCTCTCTGTCAAATAAATAAAATCTTAAAAAAAAAAACGACTTTAACATATGTACTGCTACAGATTCTTAAAAGAACTGGTATCATGAGGAAATAATCAAACAGGGAAAGTATTGTGCTACCTGTAAGCAGAGAAAACTGCAAACAACTTAAATGACCACAATAAGAGAATAGTTAAAGGAATAAAAATTATGCTGTATTAATGAGGGCGCATGGGTGGTTCGGTCAGTTAAGAGGCCGCTTTCAGCTCAGGTCATGATCCCAGGGTCCTAGGATTGAGTCCCTGCATCCCGTTCCTTGCTCAGCAGAGAGCCTGTTTCTCCCTCTCCCTCCGCCTGCTGCTCCCCCTGCTTATGCACACGCTCTCTCTCTCAAATAAATCTTAAAAATGAAAAATTATGCTGTATTAATGAGTATAGAGTTTCAATGTGGAATAATGAACAAGTTCTGGAGATGAATTAGTGTTAATGGTTATGAATGTACTTAATGTCATTGAACTGTACCATTAAAAATGACTATAACAGTAAATTCTTTACTATAATATTTTTACACATTTAAAAAAGCAAAAAGACAAAAAATTATGCTGTGGTACAGCTCTATTTATTGACATTGAAAGATGTTCCTTATATCTGTTGAAGAGGAAAAGAAACGCAGGCTATGCAATATAAAAGTAAAACACTGGAAAGATATACAGCAAAAGGGTTAATAGTGGTTGTCTTTGGTGGTAGGATTATAGGTGATTTTTCTTTTACTTCCTTAGCTATTTGAAATACAATCTGAAGTATATTAAATAACATCTATTCCATATTAAATAAATTACTTCAGATTAAGAAAACGATACAAGGGGCGGCAGCACCTGGGTGGCTCAGTTCTTAAGCATCTGCCTTAAGTGTCTGCCTTCGGCTCAGATGATCCCAGTGTCCTGGGATCGAGCCCCGCATCAGGCTCCCTGCTTAGCAGGAAGGCTGCTTCTCCCTCTCACACTCCCCCTGCTTGTGTTCCCTCTCTCTCTCTGTGTCTCTCTCTGTCAAACAGATAAATTCTAAAAAAGAAAAAGAAATCAATACAAGGAAGTTCATAGTCTTTTTACCCTTACCCTATTTCATACCCAAAAGTTTGTTCCAAGAAAATAATTCACCAGGAATCAAAATACACACATGAAATTAAGTGCAGTAGAATGTCAGAAAGATGACTGATGTTATAACAACACTGAATATTATGGAGCATTTTAGAATTCTAGATTTATGATGAACTCATATCAATAAATATAGAAAAATGGACAAACTGTGTTAGTAGTTAGCAAGAAAAAATGGCTAGCTATAAAAACACTGGTGGTCCAACTTTACTCAAAATTCAAAAAATACACAAGATCCCCTTGTTTTTACCTACCAAGTTAGCAATGATTTAAAATATACAACCACCAGTATTAGCGGTATGTGAGAAAATGTGGACCCTGATGATTAGTACTGTTTTTGGAGGTCAATTAGAAAGCATCAAATTTTTAAAGGTCTACTGACCCAGCAATTCCTCAGGTGAAACTTTACAAATATTTGTTAGCACTCACAACACCAAGATACAGAAAAAAGGAAATTACTGCAGAACTGTTTTAACTTAAAACCTTACTACTGGGGTACCTGGCTGGCTCAGTGGGTGGAACATGAGGCTCTAGATCTTTGGGTTTAAGTTCAAGCCCCACATCGGGTGTAGAGATTACTTTAAAAAAAATAATAAAATCTTAAAAAGAAAACAAACCTTAAGTTTCAATCAGTGATGAGTAAGGTAAGTAAATGTTGACACATCTGTTAAATAGCAAGAAAATATTCTGCAGCTGCAATAAAGAAAAAAAAAATCTACAAATTCTAAATAAAGATAGCCAAGATTGAATGAGTAAAAAAACCTAAAACAGGGGTGCCTGGGTGGTTCAGTTGGTTAAGCGACTGCTTTCTGCTCAGGTCATGATCCTGGAGACCCGGGATCAAGTCTTACACCAGGCTTCCTGCTCGGCGGGAAGCCTGCTTCTCCCTCTCTCAGTCTCTCTGCTTGTGTTCCCCCTCTCGCTATGTTTCTCTGTCAAATAAATAAAATCTTTTAAAAAAAGAAAACCTAAAACATGTAAAGTCATGCAAACAAAAATTACATGTATGTAGGGACGCCTGGGTGGCTCAGTTGGTTGGGTGACTGCCTTCAGCTCAGGTCATGATCCTGGAGACCCGGGATCGAGTCCCGCATCGGGCTCCCTGCTTGGCGGGAGGCCTGCTTCTCCCTCTCTCACTCCCCTTGCTTGTGTTCCCTCTCTGGCTGTGTTTCTCTCTGCCAAATAAATAATAAAAAATCTTAAAAAAAAAAAATTACATGTATGTAAACTTAAGAATTTCATAATAGGAGGGGGCAAGAGATTACTGTTATTTCAAATCTGTATTATTGATATTTTTATTACTACTGATTACTTTTAGTTCAAAAGTAAAACAAGGTCTGGGGTGCCTATCTGACTCTTGACTCAGTTCATGGAGCATGCAATTCTTGATCTTTGGGTCATTAGTTCAGGCCCCACATTGGGCATAGAGCTTACTTTAAACAAAACAAAACAAGAAAAGTAAAAAAGGTTTTGCCTTTGTGATAGGAAGATTTCAGTAAAAAGTGTCCGTCAGCAATGCCTGATAAACTATTATATTAAAAAGATTACATTTTACCACAATTTCTTTTAATAAGGAAAAAACACACATTACAAATTGGTACAAAGCTATTTACTATTAGAATACCAAAAAGAAGAAGCAAAAAAAAAAAAAAAAAAAAAAAAAAAAAAAAAAAAAAAAAAAAAAAAAAAAAAAAAAAAAAAAAAAAAAAAAAAAAAAAAAAAAAAAAAAAAAAAAAAAAAAAAAAAAAAAAAAAAAAAAAAAAA